>APFE030817643.1:2321-69731 GCA_000404065.3 Pinus taeda | reverse complement strand
GGGTAGGGTTTAGGGCTTTTGATATTTTTTTAGTAGGGAGAATGAATAAAATGATGAGGGAGGTGGAAATAGGATGTAGGGAAAAAGTGGGGGTATAAAGGATAATCTTGAAAACAACAAGACAAACCCTAGTTCAACCAACACTTTGACATTTTTGAGAAAATATGCATTGGATTCATTAGTTCAAAATGATTGGCTTTAAACCACATTCACATGCTTTTCACACTTTGGCAAACAATGTATTTTCATGAGGAGAGGCCTACTTGCAACCTTGAAGCAATCCAGGGTTGTTTGGCAGCTTACTGGCGAAATTTGGTGGAGGAATTCCCAACGGGTCGCTCGCCTCTGACGGGTCGTGCCTGTGTAATTTTTACACTACTGGAGGTGCCCTGACGGGTCGCGCGCCTCTAACGGGTCGCGCCCTTTTGCAGGAGGCGTTTGGAGGCCTTCCCTGTGTCGGAATTAGGTGTAGGATAGCTCGTTGGAAAGGTATTTGAGTCTAATTTCCAGCTCAACTGGAATTTTTCAATTTGGAGTTTATTTTCCCTGTCAAAAGTCAAATCTCTCAAGACTGGTAAAAAAGTGCCAAATGAGGCTGCCTCTAGGAAGAGTGCTGTTGCAGTCAACTTTTGAATGCCTTCCTCAACCCCAAATTGAGCTCATGATATCTCATTGGAAATATATTTGCGTCTAGTTATCATTTTACCCATCAATAAAATCATCTGGCCAACCCAGCTAGGAGAAAACTTGATTTTCCCAAGGTCACTTCAGAGGTGCCCTTGATTCTCCTGAGGCAACGGTATGCTTTGATATTTCTCTCAAACCATGACACCTGTGCAAAAAGTGAAGGAGGCTTTTCTTATTTGGCATGTTGTGGAAAAAAACCTCTCTCAGGTTTCCCAAATTCATCTTTTATTGCTCTGGAACATCATTTGAGTGCGACTTGTCCCGATGTGTGAAACAAGGAATTTTGTCGAAATGAAGCGAAATGAAGGGGATAAGGGGCTTCTAAATTCTTGGGGAAATTTTTAGAAGTAGGGAGGGATGTTAGGAAGCATGGGAAAGTGGAATCTCAGATATTGAGTGAGGGGAAATGTCCAAAAGAGCAAAACATAGGCCCAACCTAGAAAATTGCTAGGTTGTAGCTAGAAACTAGGGTTTGTGCGAAAATGAGGAATTTGGGGAATCTCAGTGATGGGAAGCATTTGATAAGATACTTTAAGGATAGGGGAAGGTGTATGAGCATCAGGAAACAAGTTTTGCCGATGATTTGACCGTTCAAGAGAAATTGCCTTCAAAACCCTAGGAGAGGGAAATGACCTTACCTAGGCGCAACTGAAGCATTAACAAGGTGTAAAATGACTCATTATACACTGAGATGATAATGACAACCCTATGAATGATGATAGAATCAGCTGAATAGTGACATAGATTGGCATTTGGGCAACTTTGAAAAGAGTGAGAACAAACCCTAGACCTAATGCCTAGTGACCAAATTTTGCTTGAAAACCTTTTGAAATGAAAAAATTTGACCTTGACACTTCAAAATCACTTTGTAAGAGCATATTTGATCACTGTAGGAAGGCTGGAAAGACTGAAACTAAATGGTGATTCTCTATGGTTGTGAACTATGGGATAGTAGTACATTCGACATGCAGTGGAGACCAATTGAGAAAATTCAAAAGCATTTGATTACAAACAAATTCAAGATTAAAAAAGTGCAGTTCCTTATGCTATCTTGTTAAGTGAAACATGCACTGCTCCTATTGAAGCAATTGCTATGGTGCGAGTCATAAGGTATTTAAAAAAAATTGAGCAAATGGAAGAGGGTAGATGGCCTAAGGTTGTCTTTAATGACAGATTGTGCAACAGAAAAAAACTTGGATGCAACAAAATAACAAATGGTTTAGTAAATGTGGTATTTGCTTGAACACGTGTCCCATAAATAGGAAAGGGATAAATGCTTTTGTTATGGATAAGTTCCACAAGCGTACTTGGGATAAGGAGCTAGGAAGAAAGAAAAAGTACTATATTGAAGTGTTTAATCCCACTCATAGTCATCAACCAAAAGCATGCATAGAGGCCAATATCTCTTGGAGAGTCAAAATTATTATTGCTCAGTTAAAGACTAATTCTCATCAACTCTGTTGTGAAACAAGGCGCTGGAAAATGCCAAAATAAGTGTGGGAGGAAAGAGTATGCATTTTTTGTTCTTCCAGAAAAGTAGAAACAGAAAAAAATTTCATTTGAGAATGTGAGGGCCCTTCGAAAAGAATAGGGAAAGTCATGCAGATATGCTAGTAGCTAGCTCTTGGGATAATCTATTTAGAGAGGGGTTTGTCGAGAACCTAGGAGCATTTATTGTGAAGCTTCACAGAAAAAGGGTCGAATACAAGAAGAAGATGAAGAAGCAATCTGTCCCATAGGCTATCTTTAGCCTCGTGGATGTTAAAATAATTTCTTTCTTTCTTTCCTTCTATCATAAATCTAGCAGCCCTCGACGCTGCACCCAACACCGTTTATCATTTTTTTTGGTTGGTTTTTTTGGTTTGGTTTTGTATTGTTTTTTTTTTGCAATTTTTTTTCCATATATATGGTTTACTTCTCAATAATTTTTTAAATTTAAAATTTAATATTTTGTCTATTATTTATAAAGATATAAATAATTGTAATAGTTGTTTTTAAATATTTTTAATTTTTCCTTTCAAATTTGGTTTTTAGTTTGTTTTTTTTACTAATTTTCGTTTTTTCTTTTAATTTTTTGTTTTAAAATTTTTTTTGATTGTTTTATTATTTTAAACAAATACTTTATTTTATTTTTTAAAAAACTATTTTTACATTTTAAGCAAATTTAAGGGCTATTTTTAATTAAATTTTATGCGATTATTATTTTTTGGAAAAACTTCGTATATTATTATTTTTGCACATAAAATTTATAAAAAATTATAAAAATTTCATAAAAATTGGTATTTTCATTTTTTTTAATAAAAATATTTTATTTGATGTCATTTTTTAGCAAAAAAACTACATAAATGTATATTTTTTTGATTTTATCAATATGCAAAATGTATATATTTTTGTCAATGGTTTATGTTGGGACAAGGTCCCCTAGGGTCAATTTTGGGGCAAAAGCTCAAGTTTTGGGGCAAAAAGCCCAAGTTTTGTTGTATAAAGTGTAAAGTTTCCGCAAGTTGTGGTTGCGGAGCGCATAGATAGTTAAGTGTCATAAAGGGTTTTACCCTTCTTTTATGTAAGTTGTGTCGGCTTTATAGATCTATCCATAGTCCGCGGACCATGCGATTATATAAGTAGGAGAGTCTTAGAGAGTCTAAGGAAGTAACGAAGATGATGAAGACGAATGTAATGGGTCAGTAGAAGAAAGAGTGAAGAAGTCTTAGAGTAGAGGAGAGACTCTGTAGTTGTGTGTGCAGAGGCCTAGAGTAGAGTTTACAATTGAGTACACGGACCCCTGCAGCTGAGTGCGCAGGGAAGTCTTGAGTCTGTAAGCAGAATTGAAGTATTAATAGAGAGATTATTCAAGCAATTCCTGTGTTTTGCCTATTTACTTTTGTTATGAATGAATGCGGTTTTATACTGGGATGAATGATGGGCTTATGAAACGACGCTATATTGATGTGCGACTTTACACGATTTATATTGTTATATGAACGCAAGTAATAATAGCTGTTTACGTGAAGAATATCTTGTTGCATGTCAAATTTATCGAACACTTAAACCGATCTGGGTAAGTAAGGGATTAAAGGTAATCACAAAGGTGCATAAGTGATTGATTCACCTGTTTAGGGTCCATGAAAGACAGTTGTAGACCTTCGCGAAGGTCTAGAGGGTGGGTAAAGGAAGTTACATCGATAAGCATTAAAGGCTTATTGATTTGCGAGAAGGCAGGTTTAGGGCATAAAACGACATCACACTCATCTCTGGGTGCAAAAAATTGGTTCCAGCATCCCCCCATACTGCTTTGGGTGAGACTTTAGTTTGCGCTCCACGGGTTGATGCTGAAAGGGACAATAGTGTAGGGATTTGTTTGGCAAACTTAACTTTAAACCTAGGTCAGGATCCACTAAGCCAAAAAATGATTCCGTTGCTAGGACCAGGATCTGCATAAAGAGATGTGTGCTGTCGCATCATTGGAATCCAAGAAAGAAAGAAATTGAGGAGTGGTTGGATAGAAAGATCCACGAATTTGCAGCGCAAGAAAACATAAATCCACGCTTGATGAAATAATAGTGGTTGGACAGTTATCTGTACATGGAGATACACAAAATTTTCTTCTGTTCCTTCCTCATTGAACTATACGAGTGGATCGCTAAATTGACAAATGGGCAAATAAGGTGGAGGCTTCACGGTCCAATAGTGTGGACCCCGGAGCTAGTGTGGAGATTAGAAGCCTTTGAAGATAAGATCGTGCGTGATGTCAATTACTGGCTTGATTGTGTCATCGGAGGATTTGTGACATAATTCACAGTCAATACCTCGGTCAACTACAACGAAGTAGAATGACGCTTCTTCAAGGGACCACGAGTTAAGTATTTGAGATCTTTGAATACTTGGATTAAGATGCTCTTGTGTGAAAAACAAGTTATGCCATTACCTTGATGTTTGGAGCTACGTGAAGTGGAAATATATTCAGGGATAGAGGAAGAACATGTCCTGAATAGAGCCCATTAATTGAGCCTCCTATGAGTGACGACGAAGGAGCAGCACGGGCTGCACCATAGAGCGCTGTCCAGTTAATAAGGTAAGGGTTCTCGCGAATACCCCATCCGCCCACACCACCTCCATCTTCACCTCCACAATGTACACCTTCACCCACACCGCCACCACCTTCGCCACCGTTTAATATGTCGAATACAATGAAGTTGCCCATTTTCAAAGGCTTGGGAAATGATGACCCAAAATAGTTTTGGTTCGTTGCAAAGGCCGTGTGGACAACCTAGAATATTACAGATGATCAAATGAAGAAAGTAACGTTGGTTATTGCTTTACATGATCGTGCGCTAACGTCATACATTAAGTACTACGCCGATGACCCGACGACTTAGTTGGCAGACATTCAGACTGTGTTGAATAAGGAATTTAGTAGGCCCAAGTTTGAATCACAATTAGTCGTTGGATTCAAGGAAATCATGATACGACTAGGCGAAACACCCTAGGAGTTGGATCAGAGATTGAAATGCCATATCCGTGAAGCTAACATGAATATTACGGATGGACAACACCGCAACCTTGTTTGTAGCTTCACTCTTGCCTCACCTAAGGATTGCCTTATTACAACAAAAGGTTGGAACCCAGGCGGAAGCCCTAGAAATTGCGATGAGACTACATGAAACGCCGATTCAGGATGCTGCTTTGGGAGTGCAGCAGATTCACGCGGAGTTGTAAAATATTTTCCTAGAATTTCAAAGTCTGAAGAAGGATAGAGCGGCTCGGCTAGAGGTGCGCGAAGAAGTTTGGTGCCTGAAGTGTAAAATCCAGGGGCATGATAAAGATCACTGCCCTGTCTTCGCGAATTATGTCGCAGGAGGAGGGTCGATGCCTCTGAGGCTGGAAGCTCAAGTAGGGCCAAGTACAGGGCCCGCACTTTGGTGTGCTATCTGTCAAGTAGCTGGAAAACATGTTGTCACTTGCTGCAGAAATTTGTGGAGACACCGCAACAACTCTTCTACAACTTCTATAAATCGGTGGGTCACGATGAGCGCAACTGTCGTAGCTATGAGTTTATGATGGAGAGAATGACCGCATATCGAATGCAGACAGAAACTCGGCCTCTAGATCAAGGTGCTAGGGGAGCGCGATGAGGATATTAGGGGTGCGGACGAGGCCGCGTCAGAGGAGGACCTATGAGAGGTTGGGGACAAGTCATTTTCTATAATTGTGGAGTGCCAGGACACTATGCACGAGAGTGTATGAGCCCGATGAGCCTATCGTACCGATACTGTACTTAGTTTGACAACATGATAGAAGACTGCTCTGTATTGATAGCTAAAATGCAGGAGAAAAGGGCGCATCATCAACAACCTACCCAGAACCTGCAGATGATGAGGGCTGAACCCCACGAAGAAGATCCTAATGTGATTATCGTGCTGGGAAGTGGAATGACGACTGGAGAAGATAAAGGAAAGAAACCTAAAGAAGGTGAGTGGGTCTGCAAGGCTCTGGGTTTGATTTGCACAGCGCGAAAGAAACGTTCATGGAAGCGAAGAGAAGCTTCGTTGAGGCCTCTACCTTAGGAAGTCAGGATCAACTGTTTGAAGAAATGGACCCCTCCATGCTTACTACCTTTTTGGAGACTTGTATGAATATGCTACGCGATAGCAAGGTAGTGAAAGGGTTACAGGAGTTGATAAATAAATCAAGAAAATGCTCCTGAAGGACCAAGAAAATTGGTAAGCATAAGGGAAGAACAGGGCGTGAGATGACGCTCACTGCGCAAATAGGATAGTATGAAGTGGATCAAGTTATTATGGATTTGGGGTCTGCGTGAATGTATTGCCTAAACAGACATGTGAAAGAATGGGGAGACCTGCGCTGCAATGGTCTCCGATTCAATTGAGGGTGGCAAATCAACAGAAGATTATCCCCATGGGAAGACTGCAGGGAGTGACAATAGATATTGAAGGTGAAAGTGTGTTGGTTGATTTCGAAGTGATAGAGATTGTCGATGACAACAATCCATACCCTGCGCTCCTTGGGATCGATTGGGCTATTGACATGAATGGGGTAATCAATTTAATGAAACGAACAGTGTCATTTGAGAGGAAATCGCTCTGCGTAGTAGTGCCTTTGGATCCTGTAGAACGACCACGTTATACTGAACTTGTCCGCGATTACGAAAATGATGTCGATTTGGACAAGATCTGTAAAATAACAACGCGAGACCAAGATTGGGTGAATCTAACAGCATATGGACACGTTACATGGGATCATGAAAGTTCCTGTACATCAGATTCAGATGAGGAGTTGGAACACTGGCAGAATAGGTTGCTTGAAGTATCTATGCCGCGCTATAACATGATGACTAAATCATTGCACTGTGTATCATCGGAGGTAAGGAGTTTGCCTTATTATGATGGTCTGAATGACGTAGATAATTTTTTGGATGCATTTGAAAGGGAACTGTCTGAGAAGCATCGCTTCCAAGCACTAGATTTGGCATTGTGCATTATGCTCGCAAGATGGTGGGGTGCGCACAAAGACAGTTTTGATGGATGGCGTGAATAATGAAGAATGATGATGGGAGGAGTATCTGCGTGATCACTTAGCAAAATGGACTAATACTTATGGAGCAGAGCCACAACCGAGGTGGGTGCATTTGTTCTGTCATACTTTGGATGTAATACCAAATAATTGGTACCTAGAAACAGAGCTCCGCCATGGCATTGAGAAGTGGGATATTTTAAGACAGGGAATTCTGCTGACATTAAGCTTTGAGGATGGATTTGAGTGCATCGATGAAGCGTTGCAGGAGGTCAAGGAAACGATCTTCAGAATACCGCAAGACCCCTTGGATCTGATTCAACCAGATTAGACCACTCAGCTACGCCATGCGCTGGAGTGCTATAATGTGACTGCTAAAGAAGAAGATGAGGATCCAAGGAACATTAATATCCAAGAGGCAGAAGGCCACCGCGAAGTTGAGGGACCATAGATAGAGAATCCATATATCACTGTGCCACTGAAAACCAAACAAGTGAACATTGGCATAGAGGTGGAGCCAAAGTTTGCGAAGATAGAGGACTAATGGGATGATGCTACAGTGGATAATGTCACTGAGTTTCTTCGCGAATACCAGGATTTGTTTCCCACAAAATTTTCAGACTTGCAAAGCATCATAGGTGATTTGGGAGTGATGAAAATAACCTTAAAACCAGACGCAAAGCCAGTTAAGAAGGGGCCATATCGCCTTAATCCCAAGTACAAGGAAAAGGTCCGCTTGGAGTCAGAAAGGATGCTTGTAGCGGGTATTATCAAACCAGTGGAGGAATCTGATTGGGTGAGTCCAATGGTAGTTCAGAAAAAGAAGCAGAAGGATGAAATAAGGATTTGCGCAGATCTCAGGAAGCTGAATGATGCTTGCATTGATGATCCTTTTTTAACTTCGTTCACAGATGAAGTACTGGATAATGTTGGCAAGCAGGAGGCCTACTCATTCACTGATGGGTTCTTTGGATACCATCAGATAAAGATCGCGCTAGAAGACAGGAGTAAGAATACCTTTGCGACTGAATGGGGATGCTTTTAGTATACAATAATTCCTTTTGGGCTTAAGAATGCACCGACAATCTCCTCGCGCGTAGTCATTGCGGCGTTCAAAGAGTTCATTCACAAGTTTTTGGAGCTATATTTTGATGGTTGGACAGTGTTTGGACTGGTAAAATTCCATGTAGCTAGTTTGCACTTGATGTTGGATACGTACCAAAGGTATCAGATCACACTAAACTTGAAGAAGTGCTTATTTTCCGTCCCTTTCGGAATCTTTCTGGGTCATGTAGCATGCAGACAAGGATTAATAGTGGACCCTACTAAGATTGTGATTATCATTAATCTGGAGGCGCCAAGGAGTGTTAAACAGATGCACGCAATATTGGGTCATACTAGATATTATCGAAAGTTCATCAAGAGTTATGCTCAAATTAACGCGTCGATGGAAAATCTACTAAATAAGGATGCTACATTCTGTTGGGATGAAGAATGTCAGCAGAGTCTGGATGTATTAAAGGAGAAGATGGTCATTGCACCGATCCTAGTCTTCCCAAATTGGAAGAAGGAATTTCATGTGCATGTGGATGCGTCATGTATTGCGTTGGGAGCAGTACTGACACAGGAGAATTGGATCACCCTATAGAATTTGCGAGTAGGAAGTTGTCTAAGGCTGAAAATAATTACTCGACGACAGAGCGCGAAGGGTTGGCTATGGTGTACACGCTCTAGAAATTGAGACATTACCTGCTAGGTAGACACTTTCAGATGTATACAGACCATTTTGCATTAAATTACCTAGTCAACAAGTCTGTGTTGGGGGGGGGGGGATATGCAGATGGTCGCTGTTGTTTGAGGAGTATGATTTCGAAGTAATTGTGAAGCCAAGGTGATTGAATACAGGGCAGATCATCTGTCGCGCATTGAAACATGACAGGAGTCTACCAATTTAGAGGAGGGGCTACCTGACACGTAGCTCTTTGCGGTGCGCATAACAGACAATCATTTTGCAGACATTCTCCACTTCCTGACTACATGAATGGCTCCAGAGGGATACACTAGTTAACAAAAGAAGGAATTAGTGGTGCATGCGACATAATTTTCTGTGATTACAAGCCATTTGTATAAGATGGGCTTGGACGCTATGTGCCTGATTTTGAACGAAACAGTATCCTAACTAAATCTCATGGAGGGGCTGTTGGAGGCCATTATGTAGGAAAGGCAACAACACAAAGATTTTACGTGCTGGATTTTGGTGGCCAACATTGAATAAGTTTTGCAAAGCGTATTGTACGGTGTGTGATGCATGTCAACGAACGGGTAGGCCATCACGAAGGGATGAGCTGGCTTTGAATCACCAAGTATCATTGCAACCATTTGAGAAATGGGCAATTGATTTTGTAGGGCCAATTGAACCTCCAGGAAAGAAGACGATGCGCGGTATACCATCACTATGACTGAGTATTTGACCAAATGGGTAGAGGAACAACTTGTAAAGGATTGTACAGGGAAAACAACAAAAAATTTTCTATTTGAGTATGTGTTGACCAGGTTTGGTTGCCCGAATATTTTAATGAGTGATTGTGGTACACATTTCCTTAATGAAACGATCAGTGTGTTGACATAATAATTCCAAGTTTATCATTAGAAGAGTACACCATATCATCCTTAGGTCAATGAGACGGTTGAGGCGTTTAATAAGATATTGGAGAACATGCTGACAAAGGTTTACAATGCGCAGAGGAATGATTGGGACGTGTGCGTACCAGCTGTGTTATGGGCTTATAGAACTACCTGTAAAAATCTTACTAGTCAGACATCGTTTAGGTTGGTCTATGGCGTAGAGGTTGCGATGCCTATGGAGTATATTGTGCCTAGTCTACGCATAGTGGAATTCACAGGGATGGTGGACCATGGAGCCTTAGACGAGCATCTCGCATAGTTGACAAAGCTCGAGGAAGATAGATTTTTCGCTGGATTCCATCAACAGGTTCAGAAGGAACACGAAAAATCTTGGCACGATCAACACATCAAATTGTGCACATTCAAGGTAAATGATTTAGTTTTATTATATGAAAGTAAGTTTGATAAGTTTCCAAGAAAATTTCAGATGCACTGGCTGGGGCCATACGTTATCAAAGAAATTATCGATGGTGGAGCAGTTCAGCTTGTGAAATTGAATGGAGATCCATTTTTGGGAAGGTAAATGGCAGTCGATTGAAGCCATACACCGGGGATCCATCCCAATGACTACAGGATGGTAGCATAGTCTTAACACTCCAGGCAGCTGCAAGGAGGCGTGAGACTATAAACTACACTGCCCGGTGTGAAGAGCTACGCGACGAGGGCTCTATGCAACACATGAGGGTGTCACAATACCAAAAGAAGCATGAAGGGAGCTGTGCTATAGGGGTGGAGACCACGCAACGCAACAAGAAAGTGACCATTACCATCACTGTTCATGATTTGACTGCTAGCAGATGGTTAAAAGCAACGCGAGGGGGGGGGACATTTAAGGCATTTAAGGCTGAATTTAAGAGTGAAATATTTGAAAATATGCCACCAATCTTGCATTTATGAATGGATTTTGGGGGGAACGGTCGAATTTGAATTCAAGTTCGCCTACAAATTATGCGTGACCGTCCAACGAAAAACACTTTTCATTCTGAGAATTTCTGTGTTGTGTTATTTGTTGCGCATGAACCATGAGTTCTTTGAGGATTTTCTCACAAGCCCTGTGTTTGATCAGTAACTCGAGTCAGATAGAGCGCTTATTTGCGATATCATGTTAGTACCAGGTCTCGTAGAAATTGTAAGCACTGGAGGAGCGATCACCTCTGAGGGAGCTGCTTCAAAAGTGATGAGTATGGAGGTTCCTGCAGCAGTGCCTACGGCGCTGAGGTCGCCTAGGCTGAAGCCTACGCCAACGAGAGAGGTCCCTAAGCTAAAGAAGGATAAGAAAAAGAAGCTGATGCTGGTGCACGAGTCACCGAGGAAGCATGCAACTACACAGGCTCAAAGAAAAGAAAAGTCGAGTGCGAAGGAGAAGGGGGAAGTGGTAGATCTGGAGGCAGAGGAAGGCGCAAAAGATATCGACGTTGAGTGGGTGAACCCTATTTCTAGGTTGCCAGAGTATATCCCTCCGTGCAAGGGAAAAATTAAGTTCCCAAAGGACCTAGATGAGGGACATTTCCTCCTTAAAAAACCCCTGCTGCCGGAGAATATAACCTTTGAAGGTTCGTGCTTAGCGTGGATCTCGCATTTGAAATTCGAAGATTCGGATTTGGCAGACCATGAGCGGTTCCCCAACCTTGCTACCGACATCTTCATGAAGAGGGTTTTATATAAAGAGTCTGGTGTCACAACGTTGGAGCCGGTGGAATGGATTCACGGGGTAAACAAGTCAGGGTTTCTAAACTTGCTGTGGGTGCCCCACTGCCATAGTGCCACGATAAATTTAACTGCCATTAAGCAACTGATGTGCCTGGTGCATGACGAGTGCTTGTGTTTGAATGAGCCGATCCCCATCACCGATATGCTGATCCATCGGATTACATTGCTACTACATTCTAGACTGAATCCGGCCAAGGCATTTGGCGGAAAGACGAGCGAGCACGACCTCACTGAGAAGATGAAGGACAAGTTTAAACTTGTCAAAAAGCCGCACGGGTATTCGACTACCAACATTACTGACCCCACGGTGAAGTTTTCTACGCAAATTTTGGCTGGAAAGGTGATGAGAAAGTGCCATGTGGACAAGGTGCCAGCACCAGTGGTTTCGTTAGCAGCTCAGTGCGCGGAGGGCATACAGTTCAAGTGGGCACACTACTTGTGTAGCGAGTTCCTCGCGAACTGTAGAGAGGCACATGACGATACTAAGACCTTTCACTCTTCATGGTTGTTGCTCTCAATTATGCTCATCACATGGGAGTTACCGGGGGACAACCAATTTCTTCCTGTGGATAAGGATTTATTAGAAGTGAAAAAGTTTGCATCTCTTTGGGCCACAAAAGATGCTGCGTGGGTCACAGAGAGAAATCTTTTGGGTACTAATGGAGGCGAACATTCACATGGCAATCAACCAAAAGCCGCGGTTGTCACTAACCATGTTTGAGCAACTTTTGGGGTACGCGAAGTTCAAAGTGGACTTCCACCATGTCTACATCCGAGCATGAAAGGATCCCGAGCAGAAATGGTTCGACTTACCCTAACTGGCTACGGATGACACTATTGCAGAGGTCATCAAGCGTTAGCCAACAGAGTGGCATTTCACATCCGATGTGGCCGTTAAGACTAGCAAGTCCACTGAGAAAAATAAAAAGGAAGCGACCAGACAAAAGGTTCAGCAGTTGGCTGAGAAGAGGCAGAAAAAGGCAGAGGAGAAGGCCTGGGTAAAAGAAGAGCACACCACAAAGGAATAGGTAGAGCAAGAAGAGTGTGGCTCGGAAAGAAGTCAGAAGTATCCTTTGCCACAAACGGAGGAAGAAGAGTGGTTAGAGCAGGGTGGTGGAGACCAACAGGAAAGCACTCCCTTCTGAGTGAAGCGGTATAGGGAGCAGGAAAAGGAAGGACAATGAAAGAAGTCGAAAGCCACCAATTCGTCACTAGATCTGATTATCTTGACGGATGGAGACTTGGACAAAATCAGAGTCAAGGTGTTGGATACAACAACAGAACTGCTGCAGAAGTTTGAGCAACAACATAAGCAAGCATTGAGCACCATACAGAAGGCTTTGTGCGAGCTGCATATCCAGACATCCAAAATCTAGGCAGGTGCAGGACAAAGCAACACTGCATCAACCAGTTTGGCACCAAGGGCCACTCAAGTAGCATGTTGGGTTGTGTTATGTTCTTTCCACGTAGTTAATCGGGGGGTTACCCCCCACTTCGTTGCGTCGACTGCATAGCAGGGGGGTCACAGGGGGTTTGATGGGTATAGGTAGCCCCCCTCTATGGGGTTCGGGGCAGTGCCCTGGAAAATTTTGTTTTTGGACCCTATATTAGGTTGGGAGGACCTACTTATGGTTTTGTGCATGATTTTCGCACATGGTTTTGGGCGCGATGGTTTTCGGTCCATGGTTTTGGATGCGATGGTTTTTCGGTCCATGGTATTGGATGCTTCAGCATGTATAAATATGTATTGTAACATTGAAAGGAATATAATGGGAAATCAAGCTGGTAGTCTCGGTTTTGGGATCCAGGGGAAATCTCTATGTATATGTGTTTTATGTGTTATGCTCTCACATTGTTTATTTTCTGTGTTTTAGAATTCGTATGTAGGTAATTTCTGTATGGGGTTAAAACCTACACAACAGAGATGGTTCGGTTAATGGATCTCGGGCAGTCATGCTTCCTGATGGAGCTTTGAACGTGGAGGTGGTCATTGACAAGGTTATTGTCATCTCCTTGAAGAATATTGGCCTCAACCTGGCTGCGCTCCCAAGCGAGTTTCTTCACACACTGTAAGTAGGTGTGATAACATAAGTTAAGGCCTGGGAGTAGTGCGTGTTGAGCATGATCAATGAGTACAAAGTCAACAATGAACAAATGTTCGTGGAGAAATCAATAGCGCTGGAAGCATGGAAGAAATTTCAGGCAAAAAACAAACAAACTGCAGCCGTGGTGGCCGAGGCATGCAGAACAATCCTTGAACTGCATATCCCAGAGGAAGCGCTGCTGGAGGCGAAGATCAAGAAGTTGGCTGCAGGTGTGCGTGAAGCGAAGATAGAAGTGGCCAAGGTTCAGTTTGAACTGAACCTGAAAATTACAAAGCTAGAGTTGAAGTCACAACCTTCAACTCCCCCAGAGGTCAGAGAATAGCATGAAGCAACTGTAAAGGATGGAGTCGCAGCAGTGGATGCCGCAATGGTGGATTGCACTGTGCTCTTTGAGCAGTCCATGGTGGTAGTCACAGTGTTGTAGGAAGATCCTAACTTGTAGAGGTTAACCATAGAAGCCTATGAATTGAATCAGTGGCATGATGAAGCGAGAGCGATGATGCACACCGTCACTATAACACAATGATTGGCTAAGCGACATGAGGCAAAACAATTGCTCGAACAAGTGGAAGCAGTGCAAAGGAAAGAGGCGGTCCTCAAGGCCAGATTGGGGCCTTGGCTGGATGAGGTCTATGTTATCTCCACCAACATTGAGGACAATTTGGCAAGCTTACAGAGAACACAACAAAAGATCAAGGAAGACAGTGCAGGACTAACAACAAAGCAGTTGGTGGAGCAGATGAAATAGGCAACCACGCAGAGCGCGACTGAGGTAACAGTAGCCCAAGTAGAGTTGGGATGTCTCCGCAGTAAGATATCCGCGTCGGTAGAGTGACTCGGGGGTGAGTCACAATATTTGTGTTGGGGGCCTGTTGGGACAGGGTCCCCTAGGGTCAATTTTGGGGCAAAAGCCCAAGTTTTGGGGAAAAATCCCAAGTTTTGTTGTATAAAGTGTAAAATCTCTGTAATTTGTGGTCGCAGAGCATGTAGTTAGTAAAGTGTCATAAAGGGATTTACCCTTCTTTTATGTAAGTTGTGTCGGCTTTATAGATCTACCCATGGTTCGCGGACCATGGGATTGTATAAGTAGGAGAGTCTAAGGAAGTAACGAAGATGATGAAGATGAATGTAATGGGTCAGTAGAAGAAAGAGCGAAGAAGTCTTAGAGAAGAGGAGAGGCTCTACAACTGTGTGCGCAGAGGCCTAGAGTAGAGTCTGCAGCTGAGTGAGCAGACCCCTGCAGCTGAGTGCGTAGGGAAGTCTTGAGCTTGTAAGAAAAATTGAAGTATTAATAAAGAGATTATTCCAGCAATTCCCGTGTTTTGCCTATTTACTTATGTTATGAATGAATATGCTTTTATACTGTGATGAATGATGGGTTTATGAAATGACGCTGTATTGATGCGCGACTTTACATGATTTATATTGTTATATGAACGCAAGTAATAATTACTGTTTATGCGAATAATATCTTGTTGCATGTTAACGCTATTGAACACTTAAACCAATCTGGGTAAATACAGGATTAAAGGTAATCACAGAGGCACGTAAGTGATTGGTTCACCTGTTTAGGGTCTGCAAAAGACAGTCGTAGACCTCCGCCGAAGGTCTAGAGGGAGGGTAAAGGAAGTTACATCGATAAGCTTCGGTTTGCGCAAACACATGTTTAGGGCACAAAACGAGATCACACTCATCTCTGGGTAAAGAAACTTGGTTCCAACATCCCCCCATATTTCTTCAGGTGAGACTTTAGTCTGCGCTCCGCAAGTTGATGCCGGGGGGCCAATAGTGTAGGGATTTGTTTGACAAACTTAACTCTGAACTTGGGTCAAGAGCCACTAAGCCAACAGTCTAAGATTATTATTTTTGGTGACAATTATTTTATGTGTATTGAAGTATTAATTAACCATATATAAAATATATAAAAAATCATAATTTTAAAATATTTATTTTATTATTATTATTATTTTTTTAACTTTGTAAAAAACGAAAAATTTCATTAAAAAAAATATTGCAAAAAAAAAATACAGACTTGAAAAACACTTCAATAACAAACATTGCAAGAAGAAAACAAAGAAGAAGAAGAAAAATTAAAAATGATTTAAATAACTAACATTTAAAAAAAATGTGCATCCATAAGACATAAGAAAATTTAAAGTGTCAAAAATATGCCCCCCAAAAAAGGTTGATGCTACATAAACACTTTTGAAAATTGAAAAGAACAAGCTGATGCTACATCAACACTTTTCAAAATCATTATGAAAATCACCAACATTTTAAAATACCCATACTTAATACATAATAAAATTTAAAGTGTGAGAAATAAGCCCCTTAAAAAAGGGTTGATACTACTTCAACACTTTTCAAAATCGGCTTGAAAATTACTAACATTTAAAAAAAATGTCCATACTTAATACATAAGAAAATTTAAAGTGTCAAAAATATGCTCCAAAATAAAAAAAAATGTATTGTGAATCAACACTTTTCAAAATTGGATGACTTTTTGCAACCTCTAAAGAAGTGAGAACTTTGTTCAATTTTGGTTTTATTAGTAACTATGTTAGAAACATATCTTTGTTCTCTAGCGAAGGAAGACAGGAGGATAAGGAGGCCAAAAAGAAGAATAACAAGTCATCTATTTGCCTCACTCAAGTGACTACAAAAAGGCGAGATCGGTCCGAGTTTCTATGTTGATTTTTTGAGGTGGAATCTAACATTTTTGAGGTGAAGTGCGAGCCTTTTGTGGCAAAGAAAAAGGCCGAAATTCAGCCCTAGTACAAACCTGTAGCAGAGCTTGACTAAGAGCATTTGTAGATAATTTGTGGGCGTTTTGACTTGGAATTTTGTGGAGGGTTGACTTGACACTTTTTGGACTATCATTTTATTATCATGATGGTCAGTTTGTATATGACTTTGATATATCTTGTTGAATTGATGCTTTAAGGAAATAATTGTTGGGTTTTTACCCCAAGTAGGTTTTCCTAGGGTAAACATTGTGTTGATTTTGTGCATTGTGATCTCTACTTTTCTTATTCATGTATGGTTGAATTTCTGAAGTATAATTACTTGATGAAGAAGTTGTAAATGCTAAAATAAGATATATAATCATCACAATTAATTATTAGTGTCCATAAATGAGTGCTAGTCTATATTGTGCTTGATTTTTCTACAAGTGACGAGCCATACAAGTTTATTTGTGGGAAGAGGCCAAAAATCAACAAGTTTTGGGAAAGTGATCATAACTTTCACTTGATACTTAAAATTCTGTTCACACTTATGGAATTGTAGAAAAGACATATCAATGTATTACATACCAAAGTTTTAGATCCAAAAGGTCTCAAATCTTAGATATATACCAACAATAACTTCAGCCATTCATATATTCTCCGGTTTAAGGTACATAACTTACAAGTGACCTAACTATTGATTAGAAGAAAACATTTTTTTTGGTGACTAATAGTTGTGATAAAAAGGAGTATCTCATTAAATGGAAGAACCTATTGATGGAAGAAGTGATATGGGAAGATGAATTGTTTATGCGGTGTTAGACACACATGGGCAGCAAGAACAATATGAAAGATAATCAGGAGAGTACTATTTTTATTAACAAGAGATATACATTTATAGTACAATATGTGACCATTGGGTTTCACATCCCAAGGTCTCTTGGACTCCTTTTGTCCATTCGGCTTCCACACTAACCTATTGAGGATTAGGTGTCCAACATTCCCCCCCTTAATCCGAAGGGTTATGTATGAGTCCAAGAAGAGAGCTGTAATACAAAATGTTCAAAAATGCATGGCAGCACTAGGCTGAATGTGCTCTATGAAATGTTGGTATAAAGGGCGGTGGTTTAAGGATGGCCACCAACACTGGAACGCTTAGTGCAGTTCCCGGAACTCTTCCAAAACTGGCAAGAAGCTGAAATCTTCTGCTAGGGGAAGTGCTCCTATTGTTTTGAAGAGGGAAACCTTCAACCATGAAAGGGAGGTTTCGCCTTGCATAAAAGGGAGAACTTCAACCTAAAAAGGGAAGTCTCAACCTGTGATGGTTTAAGGATGACCAACAACTCTGGAATGCATAATGCAATTCCTGGAACTCTTCCAAAACTGGCAAGAAGCTGGAGTCTTCTACTAGAGGAAGTGTTCTCAATTTTTGTTCCTGGAATTCCTCCGAAACTGGCAAGAAGCTGAAGTCTTCTACTAGAGGAAGTGTCCCAGATTGCCAACTGAAGGCATGTTCACAGGCATCTTTGTTTCTGGCTACAACTCTGAAACTGGTGTGGCAGGTTGTGGCTCAGGCTCGCTTGATGTGGCTTTGAAGCTTGTAGATGACCATCATTTCCCCCCCTGTCAGATACAAGGTGAGATGATGGATAAAACTCAACCGCAAGACTGCTCAATACTCTGGAACAAGTTCTGACACGTGATTGGAATATTTTCTTGGCTGTTGATGCCCATTGCCAAGAAGCGATCCATCCAAGATGAATCTTTGTTCTTGCAGGACGTTTGTTTCTGAAGCATCCATGTGAAGAATGGGTGGTTTTATGAGAATGCTTACATGGATGAAGATCAAAACAGTGATCTTTCATATGGCCACCTCGATCACAGTGTTGGCATTTCACAATATGTTGTTGTTGTTGTGGAAGAGGGGTAGAGTCTGGAACAGGTGAAGCTGAACTGTCTTGAGGAGCAGGTGAACTGTTATGAATGAATCCAACACTCTGAAACTGAATGGGCTTGGCGTAGTCTGGAATATGAAAGGACAAGTCCTTGTCATATCCAAGACCTGTTATGTGCTTGTTGTGGACAAGCTGTTCCCAAGGTTTGATGATGGGCTTGGGAAGTGCAAGCTGAACCTCTGCATCTGCGTGTAACCTTGCTGCTTTATCTAAATGAACTGTAACATTATTGACTTGCTGTTGATGGGTCGCAGTCTCAATGTTCTGAACAGAAACATGTTCAGAATGATGACTCCACTGCTGTAATTCTTCCCGCTATAGCTTTGTTTCCAGCTGCAAAAACTCAATATTTTCCTGTGCATTTTGCAGAGAGGTTTGGATGTCAAAGGGAGTACCTTTTTTGACCTTCACCGTGTCTTCAACAGTAGACAACATTAATGTGCTCAATAGCTCTAAAAAATAATTAATTCTGGCAATTGTCTCACCAAAAATGAAGACCTTAAAGGATTTCAACTAGAAATGCACCATTGTTCTTTAAGCTTTTGTTATAATGGCTTCAATTGATAAAATAAATCCCGAGAGATAGAGATGAAGCTAGGCCAAAAATAGTAAAAAAATCTGATATTTCTGCAAATATCTCCAAAATAACGTTGTAATTTGACTTTATATGTTTCGATGTTTTAAATAGTAGCCATGCACCAACCATGCATCGTATATGTGAGCCATCATACCCATACCAAATTATAGTCTTCATAGAAAAAATACCAATGAACCAAGTACAATCTTCCACATACATATATCAGGGCTTTTACACACCACGGATCAATTGCAACAAGTATACATACCATTCAAGCTGACATCATGCTCCAAATAATGTATCACTTCCTCTTTGTAACAGCCAGAACATAAGATAATGTACCATATACAGTCGCAACAATTACACTGAGGGCCACGTTGTATGGCAGAACAAGAGGCTACAATGACCCAGGCAATGTGGGATCCTTCACAAAGATATAACGTTGATAAAGGGGCAAAAACTAGAATGCGGCTTTCTGTGGAGGAAATGCAAAGTCCAACAATTAGAGATGACCAATGGCCTCAGCTATTAGTAGGAAATATGACTTCTTGAGCCCAGAACTCGATTTCTATTGACAAAAATTTGTCTCAGCGGATGTTACTTCCCTCAGTCATTAGATGGAGGCAGCTCGATTCCTTTATGCTCATAGGAAAAAAAACTCGACCCAACAATAAGGATGTCCAACTGATAATTATATGGCTTGAACCCCAGGTGCGCATGTGAAGGGATGGAGTTTCAGTGGTGTAATACCACTGTGACTGCAAAGCCTCTACACAATCGTGGACACAGCTAGACTGGCGCTTCCTTCCATGGTGTTTTCAGTCTCCAAATAAACTTATATTTTCCAATAGAGAATTCAGAAATCAAATGCGATGGCCATTAAGTGATAGCTACTACATAATGGACTTTTCTCATTCAAAAACTGAACTAAACAACGAGCAAATTGGAAGATAGAACCTGATAATTAAATGTCAGCCAACACAAATTAGTAGATATGCAATTATCGGTCCCCAAAATGGCACCTCAACATTTGTTTATGATGTATGCTGCCCAGGAAATGGAAGAATAGATTCCCTCTTCACCACAGTCCTTGTATCATCATCAAACCACACTCATTCGAATTCTGAGATAGCATACAGTCCCTTCAATGCAGGGATTTCAAAATAGAGCAGCCCTTCAAATCTATTCAGCGACCTCCACATAGAATTTCAGAAGTGGTTATCAGAGCTTCAACACATGTTTTCAAGACTGCAAATTCTACACAAGGTGGGGTGAATCCAAATCTGAATCCAAAATTTAAGATCAACGCAAAAACAAACCCAACACCAAAACAAAAAGCTTCATCGGAGGAATTCGTGGTATATATTTCCAGCAACCACAACAAACACTATATACAAAGTGTATTAAAGTCATCCAAACACAATTGATATACTATTGATCATTGGAAGGCATGAACAGAGTTCTGCTGCGCTAAAGATCTTCACCAAACATAATGCTTTAAGAGTATCAAACGCTATTCATAAAATGTGAATATAATTCCGCTTCAGGTAGCGTTCACCGTGTCTCAAAATTAGTGTTCACGGAGCCAAAACCCGCATGTCATATCAACAGCAGCATTAAACAACGTTCAAAACTCCAAAATGTTCAACACACAACCACAATTTTCAATTTAATCGTGGAGTATTCAAACAATTTTAATATTACTGTATTATTCAGACCTCGAGCAAGGCAAAAGGAGAAGAATCAATTCGGAATGTGATACCAAACTTTGGAATAGAACGGGTCTCGATTCGCCAGAGAGCGCTTCCGCTACCCCACAACTAGCACGACGCTTCTGCTTCGCCAGAGAAGTGTCCACAACTCCGCAGTTCGATCTTGTGTTCACGTCGGGTTCACCAAGGATGAAGATATGCAACGCTCAACAGATGGAGCACCAAGCCGAGGAAGGGCCCACGGCTTATAAAAATGGCAATCACAAGTTATACGAAGGTATTTGATATAACATCACAATGCATGCATTCCGCAGACAGAGACAACATGAGACCATCAACAATAGTCTGTGGACATAATTCCGCGTGAAAGTGAGGTGGGAGTCCTTGGTTCTGCTCGAAGGAACCTACAGTGAGCAGGAGATGCTGGGGATCCGCACAATCATAGTATTCAATGATACCATGTTAGGCGCAGTTACCATGTCAGAGACGTTTATGAATCAGTCAGTGAACTGAACAATCAGATAGGATAGAGTAATCAGGTGAATGCAATTCATGCAATGGAGGCACAGATGCAATACCGCTCCTTTTTTGTTTGTTTGTTTATGAATCAGTCAGGCAGAGGCAGCGCTGGTGCGCTTTGATACAACAATGCAAGTTTTAGACAAATTTTCCTCAGCCACAGCTAATCATGGAAACTTAAGTAAAATCCTCCATATCAGATCCATTAACATAACAACGCATATCATTCCTTTTCTGAGAGCGTAGGTAAGGAATATGGCAGAGAATGAGAGCGCAGGTACAGTAGACAGAACGCAGGTCCGTATAAAAGGAATATGGCAGATAGGGGTCAGAGATGTCAGTTAGCAAGCAGTGGATTTCAGGCAGAAAATTCTCAAGAGGTAGCGTATGCAGTACAAGGAGCAACTAATTATATATGGAGGAGTAGAGACCAACAACTAAAAATTTAGCTGAATAAATATTCATGAAGTTTATGGAAGAAATAAACTGCACAGAGAGGCCATAAAACAAATGGCTCAAATTAATTATGCAGGGCAGGAATACGCCTGCTCTGATACCATGTTAGACACACATGGGCAGCAAGAACAATATGAAAGATAATAAGGAGAGTACTCATTCACTTTCAAATAGTCAAGTGTTGAGGACAACACTTCTTTGAAAGAGAGAGGCTTGTTAAGCTTTATACAACCTCCATGTTATCCCTAAAACTCCTTATTAAGCCCTAAATATTGAGCGATTACATTTCTATTGTTATATTTTTATGTAGGCTAGAACCTCTCATGGCCCCATTTGATTAGAATTGTACCTTTTTTCTCCTATATATATATACTAAGGTGACATAGTCTTACACTCATCAAATATTGTCTTGTACATTGTATCCATTATAAAAGGAGGTTCACCCCTCAAAGATGACTATAATTATTGGTTTTATCACTTTTAAGGTGTAAGGTTCATAAAAATTTCTCCAGTATACTTATTTTGGGAGAAGAGTATGTACTTTGGATGTTGAGTCACCTCAATGCCTACGTAGCGGTGAAGATGTCCCAAAATTTTCATCTCAAATCCTTTATTCAACACTTTCTTTATGGATGCAATACAATTTTCATTATTCCTAGTTATGAATAGATCATCTACATATACCAAAATATAGACAACAATTTTATCAATCTTCTTTAAAAACAAAGTTGCGTCATCAAGATTAAGTGTTTGAAATTTACTTTCAGAAGATTTTCAATTAACTTTTCATACGAGGCTCATGATGCTTGTTTTAGGCCATACATGGATTTGATTAGTTTGCATATTTTATGTTCTTTTCCCTTCACAACAAAATCTTCTCGTTGAGACAGGAAGACATTTTCTTTCAGGTTTCCATTCAAGAAAATAGTCTTCACATCCATTATAAGTTGCTAAGGCAAAGATCACCCGAATGGTGGCCCTTTTTGTTGTGGGGTCCAAAATCTCCTCATAATCAAACATCTTTTTGTACAAATCCTTTTTCCATGGGCCTTGATTTGTGTTTGTCAAATGAACCATCTGATTTGTACTTGTTCTTGTAGACCCACTTGCAACCAATTGGTGTGGTTCTAAATAAAGGACCCACCAACTTCCATGTTCTATTATTTATGGGAGAATCATACTCCCTTTGAATTACTTCTTTCCATTCATCATGAGAAGCAAATTATTTAAATGAATTTGGTTCAAAACTAATAGATAAATTCAATTCATAATCATATGAAACATCCTTGTCATCTACATCAACTGAATCAAAATTATCTACATCACCTCCATGTTGTATGGTGAAACCTCTGGTTCTTGTCTTTCTAACATCATTAGGATGAACACTTTCAAGCGTTTTGGTTAACCATTTTGGGGGACCTTTCTAAGATGGTCTAGGTGGCTCCACTAATTATGATGGTGTTGCATCAAGATTTAGCCTTTTAATCCTCCCAATCACATCATGAGTCTTCCTAATCTAAAAAAGTGGCTGAAACTTAGTGAGGGGGAGACAATGTTTTAGAAGGAGAGTCCATAGATTAATCCCAAATAGGGATCCCCCCTTCAATATATGGAATCTCATTATCAAATTCATAATAAGTTTTTGCATGATTGGATATGTCCAAGCTATCAAGTTACTGCTCAACAATGTTGTCAATCTTGGAAGATTAAAGAAAAATAACAACGCTAAACAAATGAAACTTCTTATTTAGATGATTATAAAGATGATATGCCTTGGTGGTATTTGAATACCCCATGAAAATGCATTTCCAAATCCTTGCATCATGCTTGTTTTTTTTGTTCCTTAGGAATCAAGGAATAGCAAGAGGAACCAAAGACCTTGCGATGCTTTATCGAAGGAATGTGGCCATACCGCATTTCATAAGGAGTCTTATTTATGAGAGCATGAGATGACATATATTTTTGACATATATTGCACATAGAATTGCCTCAACCCAAAACAACAACTTTACATTTTTGAAAAACATCATTGAGAAAACCATATTTAAGATAGTCCCATTCATTCTTTCAACTACACCATTTTGTTGAGGATTGTATGGAACAATAAATTGATGTTGAATCCCATGTTGGTGAAGATAGTTTTCAAATTCATTAGAAGTATATTATTTTCCATTATATGAAATCCTTTGAAAGTTTCAAAAACTTGTGACTTGCTTTTCAACAAATATAATAAGCATATCTTAGTGTAAGCATCAATAAAAGTCATGATATATCTATTTCCCTTTACAAAAGGATTAGACATAGGGCCACACAAATAATAATGAATAAGTGCAAGTTTTCTATTTTCTCTCAAAGTAGAATCATGAAATAAATGTTTGCTATTTTTTGTTAGGATACAAGCATCACATTGCTTTAATTTCCCAAGAATAGTCGGAAAATAAAAAAACACCATACTTTTTCAAAAAACAAAGACTATCATAATTTAAATGTCCAAATCTTGCATGCCATAGAAGACTTTATGAAAATGTACCTTCATTGTACTAATAAAGGCATGTAGAGTTCTATGCACAAGTAGATGTTCCTTCTAGATTCAATAGTCTTTCCTTGTCTACTTTAGTGGTGACAACTATGTTGTTAGATGCTTTACTTACCTTTACTTTGCCACTAAAAATATGAATAGAGTGGCCTTGTTGAAAAACAAGGGAACACATAATTATTCGCATCTCTGGGAGGTAGAGTACATCATGCAAAAGAAAATAGAAAAGTCCAAGCAATTTAAGCTTTATGTTACCAAGTTTTGAGGGCTTGAGACTTGATTTGTCTGCAAAATACACTACTCCATCTACATTGTCACTGAGGTCTTCAAAAAAGTCTTTTCGAAAGGTCATATGGTAGGTTGCACCTATATCAAGCAACCATGCATCTCTTCAAGAAGAAATTGAAGTATGAAACAAATCTTCAATTACTCCAATATTGCAATGAGCAACAATGTAATGAGCGGATTTAGGTGCTTTACCTCTGTCTTCTTTGCAATTTTGTTTGATCTCATCCCAAGGGATTCTACAAGTGGATACATCATGTCCATCTATGTTGCAATGAATGCAGTGAAGATCGAATCTTTCTCCTTGATGGTGTTTAACCCCCCCCCCCTCCTCCCCCCCCTAAAACTCTTCCTTCCACGTCCTCTTCTACTACCTCTTCCTTTAAGAGAATAGTGTGACATATTATTCCCTTTTTGAGCAAGGAACACTACTTATTTAGGGAATTGAGTTGTTGTTTTCTTTTTCCCAAAATATTTCTCTCATTTTTCAAACTTCTCCATAAGAGATTCAAATGTAATGGACTTGAGTTGTGTACTAGATTGCAGGGATTGAATATAATTAGAGAATGTAGGATAGAGGGCCTTAACAAATTTTATGACGGGAATGTCCATCTTAACTCTAATGGCATCTACATCAGGCATGATGGCTCCAATATTTGACGTTAGGGCTACAGGGTCATCATCTTTCAACTCAAGGTTGAAGAGTTTGACCATCAATTGAAGAACCTCAAATTTTGAGTGTGACTCATAAAGATCTTTCAACTTCTTTAGTGCACAATAATAGTTTGTATTTGAAACTATATGACAACTCACCTCTTCACTTATAGAAGCAACAATCAAGTCATAGCCTTTGTTTTCCTTGTTCTTCCAAATGGCTAGCTCCTTATATAACGTGGGCATGGTGGGTGCATTGTCATCCTATCCTTCACATATACTTTTCCACAAGTCATTAAGAATGAGGGTATGCCTGATATTTCTTGACCACTCTTGGTAGTTCTCCTTGCTAGTCAACACCACATCTTAGAGAATGCATCTTCAACAAAGCCCTAAGCTAAGGCACAAATAATCAAAATCTCTGCAACAATACCCTTAGGTGGAAAAAATATATCTCTACAAACAACAACCTACACTTTCAAGCTAATATCAATGTCATATAATATGTTAAATCCTAAAAAAGCAAATTTAAATTCCATCAAGAAAAGGACTACGAATAAGTTAACCTCCTTAGCTCCTTTTCCATTGTTTCACTAGGATGAACTACAAATGGATCTTGGTTATTGGACAATCATTTTAGCCTAGTGCAACCATCTTAATGAAGGTCCACTGGTTTGAATGACAAACAAAATTATGGAAACTAATGGTTACCAAGTCCCAAATGTCATCATCAATAAACATAAGAATAAGACAATGATTATTTTCTATTGACGCTGCAAGGTGGAAAAGGCACGAACAAGATAATAATATAAAATGTCTTTTCAATCTCATTCGAGGAGGAGCTTTGTTGCAGCGTTCAAATGAACCAAGTAGGAGGATATACACAAAAGTTATGAATATGGACACTATTGCAGCCCTACCACACAGTTTTCTTAGGAAAAAATTAGTGCACTTGAACGAGTTGAGACAACCTTATTATTGGCCTCATGTATGTGTGCTACCATAACTTCAATTTATTCAAACAATATTGCCACAAATGGGAATCAAGACCATATAAATTGACCTTGCTAACTTGATTATAATGAAATGGCTTTGGAGAAAAAAGAGGAGGGATTGCTAATGATTTTGAGTCAGTTGATACTTAACAATTTACTTGAAATTTAAAATACGACGTAGCATGTCATGAGTTCTATCAACTATAACAGTCAAACGTAGTCAAAATGAAATACTCTAGAATAATGGAAGGCATTGATTAGAATTGTATTGGAATGAGCACATTCCCACATATTCCACAAAATTGTTCACTGAAATTCAAGGAATTGAGGGAGTCAAGGGATGTAGAGAGTTGGGCTTGTATCCTAGCAGCCACACCATTGGGAGATCAAACATTTAGCACTAAAAACACACATGGATTTGGCCAGAATAAGAAAAGTAAATGTTTATGAAATGCCTTTTCAAAGCTATACGTGACAAGGGTGTAGATTAGTATTTCTACTTCGCAAGGATGATAGTAGATCAACAAAGATGATAGATAGAGGAGTTACAATGACCAAAGCAGAGGTGCCTAAACTTGGCTCTCATACCATGTTAAGGAATAACTCCCGAAATTGGATTGGTTTTGTATTGCTGTGAACAAACTTACACAATATTACAAAAAATGACCCTTCGAATAATTTTCCAAAGAAGGGTTTTATTCTAATTGTTCATATTTTCCTTATTTGAATATTCATCAAATTTCCAAGGATTAAGTGCCTAATAAATAGGTGCTTCCTAATTCAAGGTATGAGGGAGCACATTTAATAAAAAATTTCAACATCATCTCTTTCTTAATATATATATATTATTTGTAGCATGGGAGGTACTCCAAACTATATGTTTGAGGGTTGTGGAGGAGTTGGCACACAAGTGTGGCTTGTGGGCTTGAAATCCAAGATTGGGTTTTATACCCATCGATGTTGGGGCCAAAACCATGAGAAGGTTTCTACATGTGATGAATGGAGATGATAGAGGATGTTGAGAGAAACTAGACGTAACAAAAATCCTCAAAATATTAGTTGTAGAAAGGAAGTTATGATTTTTTAAAGTTAAAGAGTGGGCATGGACAACAAGTGTCAGGTCGGCTTTATGTTAATAAGCCTTATGACAAGTTGTCAAGCCCACACATGTGATTTGATGCATCCCTTGTATTGTGTATAAATATAAGGTGGAGGAGATTCATTTAACACATCCAATAAGCATTTTTCATAGTCTACACATCAAGAAAGGCAACGCGAGTGTAGGCAATTCCAGTGTGGGTAGTGTGAGTGTAGGAACGCAAGTGCAAGAACACACAAGTGCAGGAAAATGCGAGGTCAGGAATGCACAAGTGTAGTAATGTGCGAGTGTAGGAACGGGTGAGTGCAGGAACGTGAGTGTAGGGACGCGAGTGTTGAGCATGTAGCAGACTGCACCAAGGTGATGTAGAAGATGAGCAAGGCTCAGTATGTATTGTATTGATGTGTTAAGGTTGAATTGATGCTAGTGGATGGTGTCCTAGGAGAGGAAAATTTGGAAGTCTGTTAGTAGCCATGTGGAGGAGTTTCCTAGGTGTTGTATGCCCTAACTAGGAGAAAATGCTACAACAAGGATTGGTCACTCATGGACTGTTGGAGGGCAATGTGAGAGTGGAACAAGTGTGGATAGTGATTGGGAATTTATGGTGTCCTAGAGGACAATGTGATAGCACCCAAAGTGGAGCCCGATGTGCAACACTTTGATGGGCAAAAGTAGTTGCTAGAGTGGTAGTTGTTGAGATCAAGGGTTGACAAACTAGAGGAGCAACTGAGTAACCCTAGACTTGTATGTGGAGATGGACTTCTACAACAGATGATGGGCAGTCCTCCTAGCTTGTGTTCATTATGGGAGATGGACATCTTGTAATGATAGGTGGCAACCCTCCGTGTCCTAAGTTGGTCCTCAATGAAGCAACACATGAAGACCATAGTGCGATGAAGTCCCTGAGTAGATGAGGAGCAACAATGGGAAAATTGAGAGTTGTTCACAAGTGGAGTTGTGAACAACTCGACAGGAGTCTCGATGCGTTGATGGAAGAAAGATCAACTAGTGAGTAGATTAATAAAAAAGGTTCAGTGGTTAGATGAACTTGGTGCATTGATAGAGGCAGGAGCTGTAGATCAAGAGCTGAAGGACCTGACAAGTACATGGTACGACTAAGAGGAGCTCAGAGAGTCGATTGCATAAGCTAGATGGTTATAGTATCTTGTTGAGGGTAGATTGGTTGTCGATGGACCGACTCTAAGCCCTTATTTGTATTCGTGTACTAGTGGATGTATGAAGGCCATTATCCCTTGTACGAGAGCCCTAGACTATTGTATTATATGTTGATTAAAATAACGAAGTTGGGTTAAAAAATGTAAAAATTTGTCCCTATTTTGTGCACTAGTAGATTTATTGTTGTTTATATTCCACTATGCAAATTAGTATCGTTGTGATTCTCGGTTTAGTAGTGTTAGTGATTTAAGATTCTATCCCAGACACCAAGGTCATGGAAAAACAACATGGTATCAGAGGGTATCAGAGCTACTTTGAGGGACAATGAATCAGAGTGTGCACAATGAAGCAACTCAGAGGGAGTTGTGGGTGTCTATATCATGGAGGAAAGGGTTTAGGTGAAGACATGGAGATGTGGTCTTGACTGGCTTGGCAATGAAATTGGCTGGGAGTTCTGGTGGATTGGTGGTGAGCCTGGTGAACAACAATTTGTTGTAGGGCAGATTGTTAATCATGGACTTTCGTTGATTTGTCATGGATGGTTGGGACAACTAGAGGGTTTCTTTGGCTTGGACGAGATCAGGTTGATCGATATGGCTTCATGTGATGGAATTAGATTGATAGGCTAGAGTCTTCATCGGATCGTGATATTGCATATCCGAGATTGGAGGGAATTGCACGAGTGGTATTTGATCCAAGAGGATGAGTGCTTGCAGGACTGAACAAGTGGAGATCGTGTAGGCTCAAAGGGAGTCTAGCCTCAGAGGGAGCAACCCTATGGAGGATTGGGATCTTTAGGTTCAGATGTGATGAGGCAAAGGAACTATCGAAGTTGCCGAGTTCATTCTACAGGGTATGCTGCAGTGATGGACTCCAGATGGGATAGTGTTGCCGATGATGGTGGTTACTTCCTAGTCTTGGAAGTACCTCCCTCGCTCAGAGGGAGTGTTGAGATTTGTAGCTTGGGAAGTATTCCAAACCATATGCTTGAGGATTGTGGAGGAGTTGACACACAAGTGTGGCTTGTGGGCCTGAAACCCAAGCTTGAGGTTTTGTACCCATCGATGTTGGGACCCAAAACCATGAGGATATTTCTACATGTGATGGATGGAGATGATAGAGGATGCTGAGACGAACCAAACGTAATTAAAATCGTCAAAATACGAGTTGTAGAAACGAAGTTATGAATTTTGGAAGTTAAAGAGTGGGCATGAACAACAAGTGTCAAGGTCGACTTGATGTTAATAAGCCTTGGGCCAAGTTGTCAAGCCCACACATGTGATTTGATGGAGCCCTTGTATTGTTTATAAAGATAAGGTGGAGGTGAGTCATTTAACACATCCAAGAAGCATCTTTCATAGTCTACACATCAAGAAAAGCAACACAAGTGCAGGAAGCTCGAGTGTAGGTAGCACGAGTGCAGGAAACTCGAGTGCGGGTAGTGCGAGTGCAGGAACGTGCGAGTGCAGGAACGCGAGTGCAAGAACATGAGTGCATGAACGTACGAGTGCAGGAACACACGAGTGTAGGAACGTGTGAGTGCAGTAACGTGCGAGTGTAGGAACATGAGTACAAGAACATGAGTGTAGGCAACACGAGTGAGGGATGATCATGTAGCAGACTGCACTAGGGTGATGTAGAAGTTGAGCAATGCTCGATATGTATTGTATTGATGTGTTAAGGTTGAATTGATGCTAGTGGATGGTGTCCTAAGAGAGGACAATTTGGAAGTCTATGAGTAGCCATGTGGAGGGGCTTCTTAGGTGTTGGATGCCCTAACTAGGAGTAGATGCTACAACAAGGATTGGTCACTCGAGGACTGTTGGAGGGTAGCGTGAGAGTGGACCAAGTGTAGATAGTGGTTGGGCATTTATGGTTTGCTGGAGGACAATGTGATACTGCCCAAGTTGGAGCCTCGTGTGCGACACATTGATGGAGAAAATTAGTTGCTAGAGTGGCGGTTGTTGAGCTCAAGGGTTGACGAATCAGAGGGGCAGCTGAGCAGCCCTAAACTTGTATGTGGAGAAGGAATTCTACAACAGATGATGGGCAGTCCTCCTGGACCATGTTCAATGTGGGAGATGGACATATTGTAGTGATAAGTGGCATCCCTTCATGCCCTATGTTTGTATTCATTGAAGCATCACATGAAGACCATAATGGGTTGAAGTCCTTGAGTAAATGAGGAGTAACATTGGGTAGATTGAGAGTTGTTCACAAGTGGAGGTGTGAACAACTCGACAAGAGTTTTGATGTGTTGATGGACGAACGATCAACTAGTGAGCAGATTGACAACCAAGGTTCAGAGGTTAGATGGACTTGGAGCATTGATAGAGGTAGGAGCTGCAGATTGAGAGCCGAAGGATCGGGAAGGTACAAGGTACGACCGAGAGGCGCTGAGAGAGTCGAGTACATTAGCCAGATGGCTAGATTATATTGTTGAGGGTAGATTGGTTATTGATGGACCGACACCAAGCCCTAGTTTTATATTCTTGTACTAGTAGATGTATGAGGGCCATTATCCCTAATGCAGGAGCCCTAGAATGTTGTATTATATGTTGATTAATATAACAAATTTGGTTTGAAAAATGTAAAAAGTTGTCCCTATTAGTGCACTAGTAGATTTATTGCTATTTATATTCCAATTTGCAAAGTAGTATCATTGTGATTCTTGGTTTGGTAGCGTCAGAGATTTAAGATTCTATCCCATACGCCAAGGTCGTGGAAAAACAACTATATATATATATATATATATATATATATATATATATATATATTATATATATATATATTGAGAGAGAGAAAGAGAGAGAGAGAGAGAGATTTGTAATTCCTTAATGGTTAATATGGAGTTACATTTAAAAAAATATTAATAACAAACTAATTCAATGTGTTATATATATAGTTACAAAAAAACATTTTAATTAAAGAAAAACATTTGAATGTAAACACAGTGGAGCATAAATAAAATATTTTAATGAATATGTTGAGTAAAATATTTCAATGTTGATTATGTATATATTATATAAAGCAAATGAAAATAATTTTTTTTGATGGTTAAAACATTTTATTAATGTGTTGCTCAAATTGAAGACGTGGAACTCTTTCCATACTCAACATGGAGTTTGTTAAAAAATCAGAAAGGAAAAATAATTTTCTTATGTTGATAATTATTTGCGTTATTCTTGTACTCTTATTATCTTCTTTTATCTTCCATTCATCAAGCAATCATCGAATAAAAAACATGAAGATCAATGAAACTAGATGTAGGAACTCAACCAGGGTTAAAACCCTTCTCTAGGGGAAAACTTAGTCAAACTCTTCAACTAATCAAATTGAGATATATCAAGACCTTAAACTTGACAAAAAGACCTTCCTCCACCAAGTCAACCTTGCAATATGATTCAACAACCTTCAATAGTCTCTTCTTGTCCAACAACTCTAGCCCAACGACAACCCAAAATTTAGGTCCCCAGCAACTCCAGAATTTCGGCCCAACTACTCCAAAATTTCGACCCAACTACTGTACTGCAATTTTGGCCCTTTCAGTAACCCAATAACTTTGCATGTGTGAGACAAGGAGAGAGAAAATTCGACTTCTTATGCTTTACAAAGACTTCGCTTTCCTTCGCTCGAGTTTCCTTCCTATTCCTTGGATTTCACACCTTTTTCTACCTCCAGCAACTGCATATCAAACTTGTTGTGCATATGCTCCAAATGAGGTCGAGTTGTTGCCTTCATATAATGAATTTGTGAGGTTGAATTCCCTTGATGAGACTGACTTGGTGGAGGAGACCTAAAAGACCTATTTTACATTAAAATAAATTTCTTTCTTAATTGACAAAGCCCAAGAAGGGTCTTTTACATTATGATATGGGCAAGAACACTTGACATAAACCCTAGAAGCCTTTGGCCTAGGAACCATTGACCCAAACATGAAACCCATGCTTTAATAAGTCAAATTCTTTTATAATAAAATTTCTTTTTCTTTTGACAAATAAATACGATTATGAAGACCGACACTGGTTACATTTTCCAATAGAGTTGATACATGATATATATATCCATGTTAACCCCATATCTATGAAGAGACAAGAGAGATCAAATCTCTTTTGCATCTAAAGAGATTTGATCCTTTTAAGCACTTGATAGATCTAGGATTAACACAAATATTACTAATTGTGAATCAACCACTACAAATCCACTGAAATAACATTTTTTTTCTATTCAATCTTGACTCTTGATTTTTGTGAGATGTGTCTATCCTTTGTTGCTAATTGAATATCATGTATATGTGTCCCCTGAAATGACAATGTTTCATATTCAATCTTGATTCTTGATGTGTATGTTAGATATTAAAGCAATCTCATCATCGACCAAAATGGTTCGTCGATTCCAACACTTGAGGCCCGCCATTCAAGGACCACCCTCGCCCAGCCAACAATTAGGTTTCTGTGGAGGGAACATCTTCCATAACATATGTGGTGGTTGTAATATCTCATCTTTTATCAACCGGAGAAGGAGGTGGTCTTTTACTAGTCGAACATCATCGCTCTGTACAAAATAAAATGCCATTTTTTAATCATTTCATCTCGATTCTTGATTAGCGAAGGTCTTTTACTAATTGAACATCATTACTGGGTACAAACCAAAATGACATTTTTATCATTTGATATTGATTCTTGATTAGTGTTTGATGTGTTTATTATCTATTACTAATTGAACATCTTCATCGTGTCACTGTGTCCCGCACCAAAATTACTTTTTTTTTTTTAAAATGTAATCTTGATTCTTGATTTGTGCGTATAATCTCATTGGTAACACAATTTTTCATTGAATCTTGTGTTTTTGGCTTGAATGCTTTCATAGTTGCCTGCATAGAATGCACAATGTATGTATTCCTATCTTGACCTCATTAAGCAGCAGGTGCAGACCTCTAAAGCTAGTGTGAAAAACAAATGCCTAACAAGAATTGAGTTGAATTTTAGCCCTGAGATTTGTCAAATAAAAATAAAAATCAAATCTTCACGTTAATAGTGTTGAGAAATCTAGGCATAGAGATTAAGTGATTTCTCTTCTATTAGTAACTGCTTTTGAGTGCTTTTTTCTTCTTTAGAGTAGGATCTTCTATTGATTAGGTTATTAGTATTTTTCATCAATCAACTAGTAATGCATAAACCATAAAGAGACAAGAGACACATAATATAGGCTATCATCTAGGGCCAAAACCTCTCCCACTTGAGAGGAAAACACGAACAAATTCTTCTTCGTATAGAGATTTCAATTGACAAATACCAACATTGTCACATAGCAAGGCCTTGACTAACATCTCTATCTCTCCACGAGATCTGAGCACAATACTAGCAAGAACAATTATGTATAAACACCCTCATCATTGTCTCTCTTGGAACATATCCCACTCGGGTTCTCAGGGTGCGTTCCACCAAGACTATTCTTATTTTGGATTCCCAGTCCTCAAAGAATATCGGTCCTCAACGACTACTCTTATCTTGGATGCCCTAATACACCCTCAAATAACATCGGATGCCAGATGTTTACCCAATCCTCCATTTTGTCTTCCCAAGTGAAGACAAGAATGATGTGCCTATCTCTCTCTCTTAATTAGGGACAACATATCTATTCCAATAAAGGAATGTACTCATTTCTATGGAAGGAATGTACCTAAGATCCCTCTTGGTGTAGGAATTTCCAAGTTTCTTCCAAGTTAAAAACTTGTTTCCAGGCTCCCTCTTAATTAGGGACCTACAATAGCTCCTTACATGGAGATGATGGGACAACCAACTGCTTGAAGAACTCCTCCTCACAATGTCATGAACTTCTTTTTGTTATCTAGGAGTCTTCATGTTTGGGACTTCTACATAGGGCAACGACCATCCATCACTTTCATCCATGAGTTAGCCATGTCATCATTGGAAAGTGATCCATTAGTCCATATCTGGCCTTCCCCATGCCATGTTGCTTTCTTCATGCCATGTTTACTAAAGGATCTTTCATCCTACTACATGTGCATCAATGGTGGAAGATAAACATAGATCTTCCCTCGGTAGCATTGCATAAACCCATCTAGATATTTGTTCAAAAATAAAGGAATGAACATTAACATTACCTTTGTGATGGTATTTCATCATGACATCTTCTAGGTTGCATCAACAACCTGCATACATATTGACACGGCTCCCAAAGATATATATTGTCAAGGGTCTCTTTTCTTTTTTAGACTCCATCAGAGTCTTTATATCTTTCATGGAGATATCCTAGTCAAATCTTCTTGGTCTTTCAGATGTTGATTTCCCTTACCATGATTACATATTCCATGATCTCTTCCTTCCTTTTTTCACACATTTCATTTCCAGGAGATTTCAATCAAAGTTCCTCAATTGTAGTCAACCACATCATACTTCATATGAGGAAATATTATGTTGATTTCATCTAGTGAATGTGTGACCCATTCATTCCTGCATCCCTTTGAGGGAGGAGATCCTTTCTTTTTATCATGCTCTTAAGATAGAGCATCAGTCCATGTTACCTGCAACCATATGACATGACTTCCACAATATCAAAAGTAAGCACACATACCTCATTTTTGCTTTGGGTCATCCAAACTTTCTGCAACAACTTCCTTGATTGAAAGAGCTTCAATCCCTTTATCTGATTCACTTTTATGTCATCGTATCATCCCATGAATTCCACAAGTTTGGAATTCTTGATGAAACACTTTCTTCCCCTCATGATTGGTGAACCTTTCAGTGAAGATTCCATCAGAGAATCTTGAGGATCTAAACTATCCCCATCAGCGAATGTTTCCTTTTGACAAATGTATGATGAACCTTGAAATAGATGACCTTGCCACTTATGTTTCCAATGAGATTCCCAAGAGCTATATCCTTGACTTGCATAGATTCTAACCATATTTCATGCTTCTCTATGATGATGTCTCGAGCTCTTGCTTCCAATGCTTCTATGATGGCTTGATGCATCCCATTTAGTGAATCATGATAGCCGTATCTTACAACATAAGACTTAGGAACTTGAAAAGAACTTAGGCGAGGAAGACTATATTAGTCATAGTAGAGATCACTTACTTCCTCTATCTTGGACTTCTTCTTTTTAGCTTCCTCCACTTCTTTGGTGATATGAGCTTCTTCTCTTCCTCTTTTGTTATTGTTCTTCTTGAGCTTAGCACAATCTCTCCTATAGTAGCCATATTATTGGCACCCATATCATTGTATTTTATCCATGTTCTTCTTCTTTTTTCGAGGACCAAACCTTCCAAATTGTCCCTTTATTTTTGTTATTACAGCATAAGCTTGATTTTGCTCACCTGATCCCACATCAGATTTGGATTTTAGTCTAGACTCTTTAACCTTGCACAATGACCATCAATCCTGGAATGGAGTAGCTTCTATCTTCCCATAAATACTTGAAGTAAAGTTACCCCACTCCTCTGGTAGTGCATTTAATACAACTATAGTCGTTTCTGTATTAGACATGACTTCTCCTAGATCTTGTAGTTGATCTCGAATCTCAGATATCCTCATAAAGTATGAGGCTATTCCATCTTCCCTCAACATCTTCAACTTGTAGAGTTCTTGCCTTAATGAGACGACTTCTCCAGCAAGTGAAAATTCCACAACCGGAACCCCTACTACAACAACTGATGATATTACTCTTATTTGTTAAATTCCTTTAAACAAATTACTTGTTGTTTCTTATGACAGATATTGTTGTACATACACTGCAACCTTCACTTAATTAAATATTACGCGAAAACAAGAGACTGAGCAAGAAAAAAAATACAACACAATTGACACTGTTATTTTTGGACAAAAGTCCCTAGAAAAACCCAATGCGGGAAAACCGGTGTAGCATTATGAGGGTTTATTATTATTAAGCAGTAGCAATTTCTGAACACATCTCTGAATACCTCTCAGGTTGTTCAGTTACAGAGAGAGAAATACTGGTAGAAAATTTTGTGAGATTATCTCACACAATCACTGAGAAAATCCCGACTAATTCAGATACTGAATGAAGTGCCTCTAGCAGGCCCTACACTTCTCCGTAGTCCTCACGCAGTCTCTATGTCAACCTCTCTAGGCTCTGCGTCACCCAGTCTACTGATCGATTTGTTGCCTGGATTCTCTGCTCTCAGCCTCTTGGTCTCAAACTCGAGCTCCCAGCTTCTGAAACCAACTTTCCCCAGAAAAATCTTAGACTCTCTCAGCCTTTGTGTTGCCTCTCTGTGTCCCTTCGTGGCCTTGTGTCAACCTTTGCGTCTAGGCTACTGCATAACTCTCTACCTCTCTCTGCTGATGATTCTTCGACTGATAAAATCTCTCTCTAGATGTTATGCCTACCCCTCAACTGTAAGTAATCTCCTCGATCAAAACTTCCTCCTGAGAACTTCTCACTTCAGAAATTCGATCTCTTGATCTCTTGGTGTGTTTTCCAAATGACCCTCAAGCCTCTTCTTATATCTTTTTGTTGGACAACCAACAACCTAGATTAACTCCTAATCAAAGGCTCAGATCATTTTGGTTTGATCTTCGTCTTCTTCTAGAAGTTACACCCACAATTAGATCAATACCCATTAATATTTTTAATTTCCTAAGTTTAGACTTAGGGTCCCATTAAAAAATATTAATTATTCTAATAAAATGGTCTCTGGGTGGAATTTCCCAAAACGCTTTCTGGGTTCTTTGGAATACATGTGCCGAAGCCTCCCTGAAAAATTTGAGGCCTAAAGCACATCCGATGCTACCCCAAATCAACACTCCCTCTTAGAGAGTAATGTGCTCTAGCAATATACTCTGCTTCATACTGCTCTGACTTTGAAGCATCGTCCTTTGCGCTGCTGATGTATGACATGCTGTCCACCAACTATTGCATTGCTGCTACAACTGTACTGCTGCTAACACTGCCACTGTCAACATTGCATCCATACTACAACTCCCTCCCAATTGCTGCATATGTGCTGCTGCTAACACTGCCACTGCCAACTGCCACTGCACTGGAAACTATTGCTGCTACTCTATCAGCAACGGAAAAACATCCAAAATTACTGAACTAACTGTGTTTAGTATGATACCATTTGAATGCTGGAGCTTGACTGCAGCTAGTCCCTCCACTGACCCTTTGAATCTATTGTGTTGTTGTTGACCTCTGCTCTGTGCCATCTACACAACTACCAACTCTGCTCTGCGTTGTTCAGTCTTTGGTGCTCCTAGCAACTCCAACTGTCTCCTCGACACTCCTCAGCACCATCCAACACTAGTTCTTCATGCTACTTCTGATATGGGCTTCCGTAGCAATGTATTGATCCAAGAGGTGGACTCCTCAAGGATCCTTCCCATCTATAGCTCTTTCAAACTACAACTCCAAATTAGCCCACCTCCCTCCTGGAGGTATCTTGGCTATAATGGTGAACTCCTCCTCTTCGATCTTCATGGGCGTAGCCTTCAGATCATGTTTCTCATTTTTGTCCTTCTTCTTGAGAGGACAATGAGTAACATAGTGACCCATCTCACCACACTTAAAACACTTGATCTTCGAGACGTCCTTCTTATGTCTTTGCTGCTCTTGTTGTCCCTTCGATGCGAGGGCTGCATTATGCTCCTCCTTGGGCTTCGACCCACTGTCGCTGCTTCTGTTAAGTTTGACCTTGACTAAGTCTCTCTCAGCTCCTCTTATTTTAGAGCTGCCCACATCTCATCCCAATTTGGCAATGCTGCTCTGCCCATGAAACTTTGGACAAAGACTTGCCACTCATCTAACTAAGACAGAATAGAGGGCTAGTCTAACAAACTTTGAATCTTGAGGTGTCTGCCCCGCAGTAGACAACTCATCATGAGTTTCCTTCAGCTTCGCGAGGAATGGATCCACATGCTCTCTCTCAGCGTCTGCTCCAAGTACATATTCCACTGCTCGGAAGATCCCTGATATAATGTGGCCAAGGCATCCCACATCTCCTTAACAGTCCCTCTGCTAGCAACATGACACACCGCGTGATCCTTGACTCCATCCAGGATCATCCTCTTGGCCTTTGCCATTTCTGATATGTACTTCTTCAGTGGATCTGCATCTACAGGGACAACCACCACGCTATGGACATATGAACCAAAATGGATCCTAAAATCCTCTAAGTATTTATATACTTAAACACTATCACAAACGAAAAACCTTCACAAATGGCGAAAAACACTATCGCACAGGAAAAACATGGAGAAATGGCGAAAATAGAGTTAATCGGAGGCTTAAGCAACATTGCACAGGAGCCGTCGGATCTGGCCGATTAACGGTCCAGATCTAATCGGCATATCGCAGTTGGAGGCAGCAAGCGGAGTCTATTGGAGGCGGCCTTATGGAAATCACGATAGCGATCAACGCGATTAAATGAGGGCCGTTGATCAAGCATGCAGATCAATGGTCCATATCTACTCGCGCTATCGCATTGCTAATATACACACAGGGAAGGACTTAACCCACGGCCCGAAGGTTCGACGATATGAGATTGCGATATATCGCATCGCAATATCACATTGCAACTGTGTAAGGGGTGATGCCAAGAGACCAGGGACCATGCAATAGAGATGCGCTGATAGCCGATAAGGCCGATTAGTGCAATCGACGATCAGAGAATAGGGAGGATATGTGATATGCGATATAGCCAGGCCCGATGGGGTTTATGGATAAAAATACATATATTTTGAAGTCTGATATGAAGCCATTTGTTGGGTTTTCCTATGTATTTTGGGTTTTTCATTATAAACCCAAATACAAAGGAAAAGAACAGCTTGTGACTTGCGACTTGCGATAGCGATATAAAGGCGGACCCGATGGAGTTTTAGGGCATATTCGATATTATTTGAAGTCCGAAAAGAGGTGTTTAGGCAGATTTTTCAACATTTTCTATGTACTTCTCTGTGTAAACAGATAAACGATATTTTTGGGATTTCAACACGCCAATGGTCCTTTCTGTTGCAAAATAGGTGGCCACCATAGCTGAAGGCATTTCACAATGATTGTTTAATGCTCAGAGGGGATTTGAACGGATAGAGGCCGGGAGCCAGAGAGCCGAAAGGGAAAATGAACAGAGAAGCGCCGATAGGCTTAAAAGCCACTCAGTGTCAGAGATAGGGCGGGCAGTGCTGAGACAGAGAGAACACAGAAAACAAAGAGCGAGAGGGAGAGTCTGTGTACTCAGAAAGACTTGAGGGATTCAAGTAAAACCCTGTTGTTTATTCCTGTTGTGTTGAGACTGGATTTGAGCTCACACTTGTAAAAAAAACTTTGCTCTTGAAGACATAATAGAGAGGTCACCACTAAAAGTTGGACCAGGAGACATAGCCCAAGAGTTTTGGGTGAACTCCTTGATTATTTGTTGTGTTGATGTGTGTTTGTCTATTATGTTTCTCTAACTGCTCATTGTCTATATTATTCGCAATATTTTCGATCCGTTGCACTAAGTAATATAGGCATTCCTGCACATGAGTCTGTAATACCTTAATATTAATCTAAGATCTCATTTTTAGATCAAGTGGCATCAAAGCTTTTGGTTTTGGTTTTGTTAAGGTTAGACAAGATTGTGCTGGATTTTTGAATGCTAACTAGGTCAAAGTTCAAACTAGGAGAAGAAGAACTTGTTGAGGTTAATCCAGAGATTGGAAAAGTCTATCCTCGGAGGAGAATGGTAGAAGAGACCCCATTGGAATCAGATTCTTAGTTCATGGATAGTTTTATGGCCATGCGAACCATGATGGAAGAGATGTATCAGGAATTTAAGAAGGGTCGAGGTGAAAGCACTTCAACACCCAAACCAGACAAAGGAGCATATGCCCCTCCAGAGGGCAAAGGGAAAGGGGAAAATCCTCCTCCATCATCTCCTCCACCATCATCTTCATCCTCCTCATCTCCTAGCCCTGCTAAGAAAAAGAAGAAAACTTCTTTGATTAAATTAGATGTGAAATTTGATTTTCCAATTTATGATGGAGAACTAAATGCAGAAAAGCTAGATAACTGGATAAGACAGATTGATGTATATTGCACGGTGCAGAACATTGATTCAGAAAGGAGAAAGATTCAGCTGGCTAGCCTTCGACTTGGAGGAACTGCACTAGTGTGGTGGGAAGGAAAGACACAAGATGATCTGAAGAGACATGGTAAAATCCTTTCTATCTGGAATGAATTTGTTTTTTCCACCAAAAAACAATTCTATCCTCTAGATTATATGTAGCAAGCAATGATGAGTTGGCAAACTATTCGCCAATTAAAGGGTCAAAGTGTACAAAGTTATACCTAGGAATTTAGAAAAAGAGCTTTAACTCTAGGCATATCTCTAGACTCCCCTGAAATTTTGTTGAAGTATATAGGTGGTCTACATAGCTATTTGAAGCACACCATTCTCATGTTTAATCCCACTAGCCTAGATGATGTATCAGTTCATGCTACCCATCTAGAAGCTAGAGGCAAGAATGTGAACCCTGAGGTAGGGGGATTATCTAAACACTCTACAAGCAAGAACAAGGAAAAGAAGAAGCTGAAATGGAAGGAGAGGAAGACAAACACTGTATAGAAGGACAAACCTTCATGCACTCATTGCAAGAAGGATGTACATGATGATGCACACTGTTGGTCTTTGCATCCAGAGCTGAAACCTAAGAAGTTCGGTGGTAAGAAGAAGAAGACTGCTGCTGCTATTCATAAACACTTGGGGTCAAATTCAGGGGATGAAACAACAATCACAACCATACGTATAAAAGGTAAAAATTCTGAAGCATCCACAAGTAATTCTGCACAATCTATTGATAATGAAGATAATGAGAGGAAAAGACATGAACTTTTTCATATTAGAGTCATTTCCAAGCATCAAAATATTGATACTTTATTTGATAGTGGATCAAAAGTAAACTTGATTTCCGAAACAATTGTAAAGAAGTTGGGATTACTAACAATACATCACAAGAAGCCATATCCATTAGCTTGGGTATGTGATAAGGCAAAGCAACAAGTAAAAAGTCAATGTAAGCTTAGGTTTGCTATTGGGTCAACATTTGTAGATGAGGTTGAGTTAGATATAGTTCCCTTTGGATATGTGGTATTGTTTTGGGAAGTCTTTACTTGTATGATAGGAAAGCCATTTTCTATAGAGCTGAAAATAAGCATCAAATCACTAAAGATGGAATATAATATATTGTAAGAGTTCATAAACTCAAAAATAACTATTCTCTCATAAACTTAGGGTAGATGAAAAGAATTGTGAATTCATGCAAGCAATTTTACTAATGGTTGTAAAGGAAAACAACCCTGATAAAACCAATGTATTTGAAGGCTGTGATGCTAAACAGAACGCTGATTTAGTTAAAGTTGTTTCAGAATATGATATCATATTTCAAGAACCTAAAGGTCTGCCACCCAAAAGGGAAATAGTACATGATATTCATTTGCAGCAAGATGCTCCATTACATAACATCGGAATGTACAGGTTATCTGCTCTAGAGAATGCAGAGATAAAAAAGCAGGTACACGAGCTACTCGATAAAGGGTTCATAAGGCCAAGCACATCACCATGTGGATCTCCAATCGTACTGGTGAGAAAGAAAGATGGTTCGTGGAGGATGTGCACTGATTATAGAGCACTGAATAAAATAACGATCAAGAATCATTATCCTCTTCCTCATATTGATGATCTATTAGATCAATTGAAAGAAGCAATTTACTTTTCGAAGTTAGACTTGCGTAGTGGCTATCATCAAGCCATAGTTGCAGAACAAGATGCGTGGAACGCTGCTTTCAAGACAAAGCAAGGGTTGTATGAATGGCTAGTTATGCCTTTTGGCTTAACTAATGCTTCTGCCACTTTCATGAGAGTTATGAATGATGAACTCAGACCTTTTATTGATGATTTTGTAATTTTATATTTAGATGACATTCTTGTTTTTAGTGAAACATGGGAAGACCATTTGAAGCATGTAAAGCAGACTTTAGATGTTTTAAAAAGAGAAAATCTCTATGTGAAGTTGTCAAAATGTGAATTTGGCAAAACATCTTTAAATTATTTGGGTCATATGGTAGGGGTGGTGAATTGAAGATGGATCCCTCTAAGGTCGAAGTCATTGTGAACATGCCTAAACCCAAATTTGCTACAGAAGTTAGGAGTTTCCTAGGAGCAGCACAATATTGGAGAAAGTTTATTGCTAACTTTTCGTTGATTGCAACGCCCTTACATGCTTTAACATGATTGGACAAGGTGTTTCAGTGGGGAGGCAAACAACATAAAGCCTTCGACACCTTAAAAGAAAAAATTAGTACAACACCAGTACTAGCACTGCCTGATCTTCAACGTCCATTTGAGATTGAAATAGATGCCAATGACTATGCCATGTTGCAAACCCATATGCTATCACTTTGAGACATTTAATTCTGCAGTAGTTAATTATCCCACATATGATAAAGAATTGTATGCATTAGTACAGAGTGTGAAAAAGTGGAAACATTACCTAATGGGCAGAGAAATAATTATACATATAGATCATCAACCACTTCAATATTTGCACTCACAAACTAAATTGCAGCAATCAAGTCATTATAGGTGGATGGGTTTTCTACAACAATTTCATCTTGTCATTAGATATAAAAAGGGCATACACAATAAGGTTGCAGATATGATATCAAGACCAATCATAAATGCATCTACTATACTTAAGCATAACTCAGTAACGCATGAAAGTTACATTGAACAATATGCTCAAGATGTAGATTTTAAAGATGTATATGCAACTTTAAGTCATGGCAAACAAGTAGAAGAATTGAATTATTATGTTAAGGACCAACTCTTATATCATTTGGGAAAGTTATGCATTCCACAAACTAAAAGAGTTAACATAATCCAAGAAGCACATACTTCTCTCATATCAGGTCATTTTGGTGTAAGTAAAACAGTTGCACAGTTGCAAAGGTTCTGTTATTGGCCAAGAATGCATGAAACAATTTCTAAACATATTAAGGGGTGTACTATGTGTGCTACAAGCAAGCCTAGTAATAGAAAATTAAGCTTGTACACTCCACTTCCAGTTCCTTCTCATCCTTGGGAAAGTGTTTCCATGGACTTTGTTGCGGGATTGCAAAAATCTAGAAAAGGTCATGATTATTTGTATGTTGTGCATAGGTTCAACAAAATGTGTATTTTGATACCTTGTAACAAGCAGGTTATAGCTGAACAAACAACGAAGTTGTTCTTTCAGCATGTATGGCTTCATTTTGGGTTACCCACTTCTATTGTATTTGATCGAGATTCCCAATTTGTTGGGAAGTTTTGGTCAAGTCTATGGGAGTTGATGGACACCAGATTGAAGAAGAGAACAACATTTCATCCACAAACAGATGGTCAAACAGAAGTGGTCAACAAGACAATGATTCAGTTGCTCAGAGGCTATTGCAACAAGCATCCCAAACTTTGGGATGAGCATTTGTGTTATGTGCAACATGTTTACAACTGGGCCAAACACTATTCTACTAAAAGATCTCCTTTTGAGACTTGTTTTGGTTTTATACCAAAGTCTCCCTTGGATTTTGTCTTTGGTAAAGACATAGCAGTTGATGGACACAATGATGTGGAAAAAGCAACCAAGTTCATTGAACAGATCCAAGAAATTCACTAGGCAGTGCAGGAACCACTGGAAAGAAGCTAGGCCAAGTACAAGGCAAGGCATGACAAGCATCGAATTGAGCATAGTTTCCAAGTTGGTGATCAAGTCTGGCTGTACATCAGCAAAGACAGAATGCAAGGTGAAGGTAAGACGCTGGAACCAATAAGGTATGGGCCTTTCAAGGTACTTGAGAATATTGGTGAAAACGCTTTTTGCCTTGATTTGCCAGCTTATATGCATATCTATTCAGTCGTTAATGCAGAAAAATTAAGATTGTATGAACTTTCATTGATTGAAGGTCATGAAGAGCAAAGTCAATTGCCTTCTATTGATAACATGTTGCATGAATATCTCAATGAGTTGCTGGAAGACACAATTCTGGACAAGAAGGTGAGAACTACGCACAGAGGGGATGTTGAGTACTTGAGAATTGGACTCAAAGGTTCAAAACCAAGCAATGCACGATGGATAGAAATTGGGCAAGTGAAGAAGCTGTATCTTCATTTGACCGATGCCTAAAAACCAAATTATGGTGGTCCAAAAGCTTTTCAATGGGAAGGAGTGACCCAAAATGGATCTTAAAACTCTCTAAGTCTTTATATACTTAAACACTATCGCAAAGGAAAAACCTTCACAAATGGTAGAAAACATTATCGCACAGGAAAAACATGGAGAAATGGTGAAAATAACGTTAATCGGAGGCTTAAGCAACATTGTACAAGAGCTGTCGGATCTGGCCAATCAACTGCCCAGATCTAATTAGCATATCACAATCGGAGGCAGAAGGCGGAGTCTATTGAAGGTGGCCTTATGGAAATCGCAATAGCGAACAACGCGATTAAATGAGGGCCGTTGATCAAGCGCGCAGATCAACAGTCCAAATCTACTCGCGCTATCGCATCGCTAATATACACACAGGGAAGGACTTAACCCATGGCCCAAAGGTTCGACGATATGCGATTGTGATATATCGCTTCGCAATATCGCATCGCAACTGCGTAAGGGGTGATGCCAAGAGACCATCGACCATGTGATAGCGATGTGTTGATAGCTGATAAGGCCGATCAATGCAATCGACGATCGGAGAACAGGGAGGATATGTGATATGCGATATAGCCAAACCTGATGGGGTTTATGGATAAAAATACATATATTTTGAAGTCAGATATGAAGCCATTTGTCAGGTTTTCTTATGTATTTGGGGTTTTCCATTATAAACCCAAATACAAATGAAAACCACGACCTACGATTTGCGACTTGCGATATAAAGGCAGACCTGATGGAGTTTTAGGGCAGATTCGATATTATTTGAAGTCCGATAAGAGGCGTTTAGGCGGATTTTTCATCGTTTTCTGTGTATTTCTCTGTGTAAACAAAGAAACGATATTTAAGGGATTTCAACATGCCAGTGGTCCTTTTCGTTGCAAAACAGGTGGCCACCATACCTGAAGGCGTTTCACAATGACTGTGTAACGCTCAGAGGGGTATTGAATGGACAGAGGTCGGGAGCTAGAGAGCCGAAAGGGAAAATGAACACACAAGTGCCAATAGGCTTAAAAGCCACTAAGTGTAAGCGACAGGGCGGGCAGTGCTGAGACAAAGAGAAAATATAAGACAGAGAGCGAGAGGGAGAGTCTGTGTACTCAGAAAGACTTGAGGGATTAAAGTAAAACCCTATTGTTTATTCATGTTGTGTTGAGACTCGATTTGAGCTCACACTTGTAAAAAACTCTGCTCTTGAAGACATAATAGAGAGGTCGCCACTGAAAGCTGGACCAGGAGACGTAGCCCAAGAGTTTTGGGCGAACTCTTTGATTATTTGCTGTGTTGATGTGTGTTTGTCTATTGTGTTTCTCTAACTGCTCATTGTCTATATTATTCGTAATCTTTTCGATCCGTTGCACTAAGTAATATAGGCATTTCTGCACGAGTCTGTAATACCTTAATATTAATCTAAGATCTCATTTTTAGATCAATAAGTGTTGAGGGCATGCTCATCTAGAAGGAATGACATTCTAGCCTTCTAGTTGACATGGTTGGATGCTCTGTCCAACCTGTCTTGATCCCTCAAGCCACTGGTTGCCGCATTGGACAAAAATTTCGAAAGTCTCCTCTTTGATTCTCACTGCTGTTGCTCAACCAATGAGAAAAGAGACTTCTCGGCAGGAAGTCTACTGAGGAAAGGTTCCCTCAAAGAGCTTCTCTTCTCTCTTCTGATGTTTTTCAGCCCAACAATCTTCTTGCTGAAAATATGCGTCCAACCAGCTCTCTCACGCTGAGGCTTCAACATTGCTCCCTCTGCCCCGACAAAAATTCAAACTGGAAGTCCTTCTCTCCTCGACTCACTCGGAGAGAAACTGTCTCGAAAATATGCCCTCTCGGCTTGGACTGCACAAACCCTCTGGGGTTTTGAATTACTGCCTCCTGCAACTTTTCGAACTCCTTCTTCTGCTCATTGCTGAATCTACCGACTCTGCTCTTCTTGCTTCACCTGCAAATTTGATACCATGTGAAAATTCCACACCGAAATGATGATATTACTCATATTTTTTTAAATTCCATTAAACAAATTACTTGTTGTTTCCTACGAAAAATATCGTAATACATACACTGCAACCTTCACTTAATTCAATATTATGCGAAAACAAGAGACTGAGCAACAAATAAAATACAACACAATTGACACCATTATTTTTGGACAAATGTCCCCGGAAAAAACTAATGCGGGAAAATCGGTGCAATAAATCTTAGGATTAAGTAGTAGCAAATTCTGAATACGTCTTTGAACACCTCTCAGGTTATTCAGTTATAGAGGAGAAATATTGGCAGAAAGATTTGTGAGATTACCTCACACAATCATTGAGAAAATCCCGACTGATCCAGATACTGAATGAAGTGCCTTTGGTAGGCCATATGCTGCTCTGCGTAGTCCTAATGCAGTCTGCGCGTCAACCTCTCTAGGCTCTACGTCACCCAATTTCCTGATTGATTTGTTGCCTAGAGTCTCTGCTCTCAACCTCCTGGTCTCACACCCCAACTCCCGGCTTCTGAAACTAACTTTCCCTAGCAAAATTTCAGACTCTCTCTCAACCTCTATGCTGCCTCTATGTGGCCCCTCGTGGCCCTGTGTCAACCTCTGCGTCTAGGCTACCGAATCACTCTCAGCCTCTCTCTGCTAATGATACTCCGACTGAGAAAATCTCTCTCTTCGGATGTTAGCCTTGCCCCTCAACTGCAAGAAATCTATTCGATCAAAACTTTCTCCTGAGAACTTCTCACTTCAGAAATTCGATCTCTTGATCTCTTGGTGTGTTTTCCAAATGACCCTCAAGCCTCTTCTTATATGTTTTTGTTGGACAAACAACGAATTAGATTAACCCCTAATCAAAGGCTTAGATCATTTTGGCTTGATCTGTCTTTTTTTAGAAGTTACACCCACAATTATATTAATACTCATTAATATTTTTAATTTCCTAAGTTTAGACTTAGGGTCCTGTTGTCGCACAGAATGTCTAGGCACTGCGACAACGACTTAGATCGGGCGCTGTCACACTGATTTCCAATTTCTCCACTTTAAGCTATCTCCCTACAATAGGCTAAGGGGGGTAGACCCTATGCAAAAATGGAATGAAGAAGAACTAGTTGGGAACCAACCAATTCGGGAGACACAGTGAAGCGATCAAGTACTTGATTAAGACTTAGCAAAACTTATAGGATTTGATTAAATTTTAAACGATTGATACCAGTGCCTTATGGAGTCAACTATCTTGCTAGGAAATTTAGGACCAAGTAATTGATTTGCAACTACTGCTTGGATGAATGACTATCTTATATGAAGTGCAGATCCTAAAACTAATGTGAGATGCAAGAATCTTGGTTAATTTTAATTAAATGCCTATTTAAATGTGAACCCTTCAATCCTTTCTGTGTTGAACCTGATTTCGTAGTAATTGATAGAGAGAAGATCAGGAGAAGCACATTAAGGTGTGATTAACGATACATCTCCTGAAATTCTAACATACCCGGTGCCTCTGGCACTGCAGAGAACTGTGAATCTGACGACTGTAAAGTCACCGTTTTAAGTACTATTAAAACAAGCTTCTCAAGAAAAGACACATGGAGATCTACCTGTCTATTGACCAAGCTTATGCTTGGAAGTAAATTTTATCTATGAAAAGTTAACTTATATGCAAATGCATTGGAAGATGAAATGAAGTTAGATTCGACAATGGGAAAACACTTGTGTTGCAAAAACCTTCAATTACCCAAATGAAATGTTCGCTTTATGGATGAAGAATTAAAAAATAAACTTCTGAAAATATCACAATTAAATCACAAGCTTATTTCAAATATTTTTATGATACAATTATAGCTCAAAGAGAACAAAAACTTATTTGCAATCAATGTTAACAAATGCTCAAAAAATACTCAGTTTATGAAACAAAAGATATGCATTTTATCACAATTCCATGACAAAGTATTTAATTTTCAGAATTTAGTTGTTAGGATAGCAATAAAAAAAACTTTATGACAATGAAAACAGTAAGCTATCAATGATATCTTTATGCCAAAAATTTACCGAAATTTTTCCAAACTTGCCCACATGAATTATAAAAAATTTCAGCTTGTTATGATGTGATTTCTGGAATTATATTAGATATGATATACTTATTACAACCATCAATTAAAACATGAAATAAGCCTAATGATGAATGCCCAACTCAAGAAATTAATTCCTTAATGTATTAGACAACTTAGGAAATGATTTTAGGCTAAACAACATGAAACTTTCCACTGCTATATTTCAAACTTCAAAAATAGAATTGCTCAGAGATAACAATGACCCAAAATGTAGATGCAGGCCAAATTCTTGATACACATCAAACATAAATGACTTATTAATGTATTTAGCAATTTTTTAGTTAATTTCAAACCACTTAGATGTGTTTTTCACCACTATTAGAAAGATATATGACTGTTGTAGCAAACAATGAGGAAAAAGATCGTTTAGAGATCAAACCCATAGGCCCTAGGCCTTGAAGATCACTTGCCCAAGTTGCCAAAAAAATTTCAATATCTGGAACACAAGTTTTTACCAAATTTTCTGCAAAAACCCACCAATGATTAGCTTCAAAAAATCAAATATTCAAATTAGAAATGGAGCAAGGAAATCTAGGGCCAATGAGAGCTAGCACTAAGCCCAATAGAATTAGCGTTGGGCTAGGAGAAGGTAGATCTGGGCTTAGGAGCCCCAAAACTTGAAACCCTTGTTCTGAAAAAATTATTTTGTTTCAGATCTTCAAATTAATTGCAAAATCCTTAATGGCTGGCCTTGTAAAAATATATGGGATAAGATATTGCCCTCCAGGGCCTAAATCTGTCTCAAAACCCCTAGATCTGCTTGAAAAATGTCATATATGAAGATTTACTTGGCTAATTTCCCAGATCTATTCCTGTAAACAATCTTTGAGCCCAGATCTTGCTCTCCAGGGTCTAAAATTAGCTCAGATCTATTCCTGGACAAGTGAAAAGAGAAAAACCCAATACCCAATATGTACAAAAAATAGAGAAAATCCCAAAAACCCAAGTGTTAAAATTCAAAATTATGTTATAAAATTTCAGATCTACACAAGTAAATAATAGATCTATACAAATAATTTACAGATCTATAAGATCTGAGGAGTATGAGTCCAACTCCGCTCCTAGATATGATAACTTAAGGCTATTAATAGCCAGATCTATCAAAATTTCTACAAAATATTTAAAAGATTTTAAAATTTTAGAGAGATACTAGCCCAAAAACACCATGCAGATAAAACATTATTGTTAGATAAATCCTGAGGCTTATATGAAGTAGGCTCTTCAGAAAATGTGTTGAGAGTTGGCTGGTCCAACGAAGACTATCCCCAAATGCTCAATGAGAACCTGAGAGATCTTCTGCAAACACTAGATCAACCATCAAATCAAATAGAGAAATAGAACAACATAAAATTATGAAGAAATAGAGATACCTACTACCTCAATCAAAATTAAAAATGTTACCCTAGATCCAACAAACTGAATAAGGTACTTGTATTCAGATTATTCTATGAGAGTTATTGATTGATAGTTTTCACATAATATTAAGCAGAAATTAAAACAATGTTACCATAAATTCATGAAGAGGAACACTACAACATGTTGAAACTCCAAAGGCTTTTGCATTAATTCAAAAAAGTATACAATAGAGCTTGAGAGCTTAGTACATGATCCAGAGATCGGATGATTTGACTGACAAACGACCTCGTATTTAAAGATAAATCCTCCAACGGCTAGTTCGAGTGATCCTCATCAAAACAATCTCGATTGTTGATGATGATCAAAATTTCTTTTAATTTCATCCGTCAAAATTTCAAATTATTGAGAAAATTAAAAAATTTCAATTAAATGCATTTTAATTAATTCAAAAATTAAAATTTTGGATTAATTTCCTCAAAATTTTGACTTTGACTTAACCCCAGGGACCAAACGCTTAAAATTTAGCAAAATAATCAATTTATCTTAGTCCCTGGACCTCTTAAAATTAGATTTTTAAGGACCAATGAATTTTGCCTTCGGAGAATTTAAATTTACTTAGGACCTAGAATTAATTAAATTTCTGGATTAGGATTTTAATTAATTTTGGCCAGAAAATTTAGTTAATTAACCTATGAGAGGATGAATTATTTTTCTAACCCTCAAGACACTTTACATCATGATTTTTACATTTTTTACATCACAAGGGGGAAAACCCATTTGCAAAAGACCCTCACAGATTACCCAGTTATGCGACACAAAATATAATCTAGTAGATCAAGCAATTTGTAATAAAATAACCTAACCAAATAGTTAGGATTATTTCTAGATTTCTTTTACATAGACTCGATCTAGAACACTAGGACTCCCCTAAGATCCTAGTGACAAAATCCATTCCGGCTTTGGGGTAAGGCTGAAGGAAAACTCTGCCGATCATCCGAGAATGGATCGGTGAGACAAAAAACCTCCCGGAATGTAGATCGTCACCAGAAAAGTAGGATTACCTAGGTAATTACATACACGACACGAATCTACTGAGATTATTTACATTATACACATGCAGACTGGGTTTACATTATAAGATGATCAAGTTGATGACGATAGCTATACGACACGAATACATTGATTAGGCACTATCCCTTTTGCGAAAAAAGGGGGTGTACTACTATGGGTCATTGACATGTAATGGTTAACACCTGGCTCTACTTGGGGACACATTGCTGCATTGAAGGAATGTGAGAATCCAAAATCTACATCCACGCAACACACAACATAACATAAGTAGCGTCCATCCAAAAATCATCCTATAACGTTAAGCACATGAAATATATAAGTTCTTCATTTATTAACTAGTCTAACAACATGAAAAACACAATTCTAACTACAAAATGAAATACTGAAATAACAGAGTACAAGGTTAGAAATACAATACAAAAATGCCCCATGGCATCAGATGCGTTCAATATAGTGCATACTGAGCATTTGCCTGCTTTCAGGGAAATCTGTCAACTGTTTATCGGATGTGCCATGTCCAATCCTGCATACGGTAGGACTTTTTCCTATCCAAAAATCAAGCTGCTCACGGCCATCTGATACATCAAATTGCTTTCTTATTCTCTTTCTTTTGTGCTTTTTCTTTGTGGCAGGTTGTATCACTGATGATGTGGAACATTCTGCTTCAAAACTTTTAGATGAAGTATGTAAGATATGCATGACAGGTCTCTCTTCATCTGCATATGATCTGTCAAGAATGATGGATCAGTCTCACAGGGGTCATGAGTTGTAACTTGATCTTCTATCACTGGTGGATTAACCATGTGAGTGTCAACCTGATTCTTATCCACTTCAATTTTATTCAGGTCACCTTCAATTAACCACTTTTCAATGGAACAAATGACCTCCTCATAATAATATAGAGCCTGTTACAACAAATAAAGAGGCTTCTGATCTGTTGAAGTCTCCTTGTTTCTTTCATCCTTTGACCGATGTTGAAATTTCTGTACCTGTATTGTTATGGCATCCATCTGGCTAGAGTGTTCAACCTTCATGGCACTAATTTCCTTGGCATGGTTTTCCTCCATGGTCAATAACTTATTCTGAAGACATATCTGACCAGCTTCCACATCTTTTATTACTTTTTAATTCTTTGCTTCCATGCCCATGAAACAATTTTGCATATAGTTTCTCTTTCTTATGATTTGCTTGCATGGTAGCTAACTAATTATTATAATTGAATCTCATGATGGTCATTTCTTCATCCATAGTTAATAATTTGCTTTGCATAGAATTAATTTATCTGTCATGATTAACTTTCATGGTTTCCATTTCCTTCTGCATGTTGGTCCTCATATCCTCCATATTTTGAGCACACTTTTCTACTACGGTGGTTATGTGACCGGAGTGTTTAATTTTCATGATTTCCATCTCCTCATCACGTTTTTCCAGTTGAGTGTATAAAGTTCTCATATCCTTGACGTAATTAGTCACAAATTTCTCTTGATTAAGCTCCATATTTTTTACCAGCTGCGTTTGACTGAAATGCATGTCTTTAACCAACTGCTTTAGTTCTTTTATAATTTTCTTATCATTTTGCCTTTCATTGTCGACACTGATTTGACAACTTGTCCCTGTTTTTCCACTGTCATGGATTTTGACTTGCAACAATACAAGTGGATGGCACATTCTAATATGGAGAATTGTCTTGAAATCTTTCATTGACAGCTGGATCCTTCACAAGGTCACTTTCATTCTGTTGCATAATTTTAGGGGCACAAGGCGAGCTACCTTGATAACCGTATCTATTTGTAAAAGCATTGACAATGTCTTGTAAAGAAGCGAAAGAATCTTCAGGATAATTATTAAACCAATTCAAAGCATCACCCTCTAAAGAAAAGGCAAATAGACACATTTTTACATCTTCATGATCATACTGGGGAGAACTACAATGTTTGAGTATTGTATGAGTAAACCTGCATAGATGCTTTCTAACAGCGACTGAATCACCACCTGAGAAAAAAGACAATTTATGAATGGCCACTTCTAGAATATCATGGAAAACATCAGTAAAATGACACAGGGTAAATGAATCATCCATGATGCCTTGCCTGAAGGAATAATGAGGGACCAAATGGATGCTAGAAAGAGACCTCTGCTCAAAAAAATCAAGAGCTTCTAGTAGAAATTCTTATAAGAAATGAAAGAAGTGGAGTCGCCATTTGAACATGAATCTAACTCTAGGATCCAAAATGCAACAAACAACCAGATATAAGGGAGGGCTTTTTCTTTGAGAAATAATAAATGGAAGAAGTGGAGTCGCCACCCAAACAAGAAACGAACGAAATTCCCAAGTGCTAAAAGTGCAGATGAAACGATTAATGAGATGACGAAAGATAGGGCTATGAAAAGATCAAATGACGCCAGGAAATGTTGTGCCGCTTAACAGGCTAATAAATGGCGGAAAAGATGAGATGATTAAAACGATGTCAAAGAAACCAAGCACATAAAATACTTTGTCCTCGGTGGCAATGCCAAGGTGTGTTGACTTTGCCGGCTCGAATGAGAGATGAGAAAGATGAAAGATGAATGTCGAAGAGCCAAGGCCCAATAAATCAGTCCCCGGAAACGTCGCCAAAAAATGTTGTCGTTGCCAGCCCAAATGAAAAGATGAGAACTGAAAAGTCGTTGAAACACCAAGAATAAAATATTCCCGACAACAGCGCCAAAAAATGCTTTCGCACAGAATGTCTAAGCACCGCGACAACGGCTTAGATCATGGGTTGTCACTTTGATCCCCAATCTCTCCGTTTAAGTTGTCTCCCTACAACAAACTAAGGGGGGTAGACCCTACGGAAAAATGGAATGAAGAAGAACTAGTTGGGAAACAACTAGCTCGGGAGACACAGTGAAGCGATCAAGTACTTGATTAAGATTTAGTAAGACTTATAAGATTTGATTAAATTTTAAACGATTGATACCAGTGTTTTATGGAGTCGACTATCTTGCTAAGAAATTTAGGACCAAGTGATTGATTTTCAACTGCTGCTTGGATGAATGACTATCTTATATGAAGTGCAAATCCTAAAACTAATGTGAGATGCAAGAATCTTGGTTAATTTTAATTAAATGCCTATTTAAATGTGAACCCTTCAATCCTTTCTGTGTTGAGCTTGATTTTGTAGTAATTGGCAGAGAGAAGATTAGGAGAAGCACACTAAGGTGTGATTAACGATACCTTTTCTGAAATTATAACATACCCGGTGCCTCCGACGCTACAAAAAACTGTGGCTCTGACGACTGCAAGGTCACTGCTTTAAGTACTATTACAAAAGACTTCTCAAGAAAAGACGGAGGGAGATCTATCTGTCTATCGACCAAGCTTATGCTTGGAAGTAAATTTTATCTATGAAAAGTTAACTTATATGCAAAAACACCGAAATATGAAATGAAGTTAGACTCGAGAATGGGAAAACACTTGTGTCGCAAAAACCCTCAATTACCCAAATGAAATGTTTGCTTTATGGATGAAGACTTAAAAAATAAACTTCTGAAAAATATCACAATTAAATCACAAGCTTATTTCAAATATTTTTTTGATACAATTATAGCTCAAAGAGAACAAAAACTTATTTGCAATCAATGTCAATAGATGCTAAAAAAATACTCAGTTTTTGAAACAAAAGATATGCATTTTATCACAATTCCATGACAAAGTACTTAATTTTCATAAATTCGTTTTTATGATAGCAGTGAGAAAAACTTTATGACAATGAAACATTAAGCTATCAATGATATCTTTAGACAAAAATTTACTGAATTTTTTCCAAACTTATCCACATGAATTATAAAAAAATTTCAGCTTGTTATGATGTGATTTCTGGAATTATATCAGATCAGATATATTTATTACAGCCAACAATTAAAACACGAAATAAATTTAATGATGAATGCCAATTCAAGAAATTAATTCCTTAATGTATTAGACAACTTAGCAACTGATTTCAGGCTAACCCACATGAAACTTTTCCTCTTTTATATTTCAGACTTCGGAAACATAATTGTTCAAAGATAACAGTGACCCAAAATGTAGATCTAGGCCAAATTCTTCATACACATCAAACATAAATGACTTATTAATGTATTTAACAATTTTTTAATTAATTTCAAACCATTTAGATGTGTTTTTCATCACTATTAGAAAGGTATATGACTGTTGTAGCAAATAGTGAGGAAAAAGATGGTTTAGAGATCAAACCCTTAGGCCCTAGGCCTTGAAGGTCACTTTCCCAAATTGCCAAAAAAATTTCAATATCTAGAACCCAAATTTTTACCAATTTTTCTACAAAAACCCACCAATGATTAGCTTCAGAAAATCAAATATTCAAATCAGAAATGGAGCAAGGGAATCTAAGGCCAATGAGAGCTAGCACTAGGCCTAATAGGACTAGCGTTGGGCTAGCAGAAGGAAGATTTGGGCTTAAGAGCCCCAAAACTTGAAACCCTTGTTCTGAAAAAATTATTTTTCTTCAGATCTTCAAATTAATTGCAAAATATTTAATGACTGGCCTTGTAAAAAGATATGGGATACGATATTGCCCTCCAGGACCTAGATCTGTCTCAAAACCCCCAGATCTGCTTGAAAAATCTCATATTTGAAGATTTCTTGGTTGATTTCCCAGATTTATTTCTGCAAACAATCTTTGAGCCCAGATCTTGCCCTCCAAGGTCTAGAATTAGCTCAGATCTGAATATTTTCTTGGCTGATTTCTCATATCTATTTCTGCATAAGTGAGAAGAGAAAAACCCAATACCGGATATGTACAAAAATAGAGAAAATCCAAAAAAACCAAGCGCTAAAATTCAAAATTACGATACAAAATTTCAGATCTACACAAGTAAATAGCAGAACTATACAAATAATTTACAGATCTATCAGATCTGAGGACTATGAGTCGAACTCCACTCCTAGATCTGATTATCTAAAACTCTTAATAGCCAGATCTATCAAAATTTTCACAAAATATTTAAAAGATTTCGAAATTTTGGAGAGGTACTAGCCGAAAACACCATGCAGAAAAAATATTGTCGTTAGATAAATCCTAAAGCTTATATGAAGTAGGCTCTTCATAAAATATGTGTTGAGAGTTGGCTGGTCCAACCGAAGACTATCCCCAAACGCTCAATGAGAACCTGAGAGATCTTCTGCAAACACTAGATCAACCACCAAATCAAGTAGAGAAATAGAACAACAATAAAATTCTGAAGAAATAGAGATACCTACTACTTCAATCAAAATTAAAAATATTACCCTAAAATCAACAAACTGAATAAGATACCTGTATTCAGATTATTTTAGGAGAGCTATTGATTGATAGTTTTCACATAATATTAAACAGAAATTAAAACAATGTTAACATAAATTCATGAAGACGAACACTACAACACGTTGAAACCCCAAAGACTTTTGCATTAATTCAAAAAAGTATACAAAAGAGTTTGAGAGCTTAGTACACGATCTAGAGATCGGATGACTTGACTGACAAACGACCTCCTATTTAAAGATAAATCCTTCAACGACTAGTTCGGGTGATTATCATCAAAGCAATCTCGACCGTTGATGAGGATCAACATTTCTTTTAATCTCATTTGTCAAAATTTTAAATTATTGAGGAAATTCGAATTTTTCAATTAAATGCATTTTAATTAATTCAAAAATTAAAATTTTGAATTAATTTCCTCAAAATTTTGACTCTGATTTAACTTCAAGGACTAAAAGCTTAAAATTTAGCAAAATAATCAATTTACCTTAGTCTCTAGACTTCTTAAAATTTAATTTTTAAGAACCAACAAATTTTGCCTTCGAAAAATTTAAATTAACCTAGGGCCTAGAATTAATTAAATTTCTGGTTTAGAATTTTAATTAATTAATTAATTTTGGCCAAAAAATTTAATCAATTAACCGATGAGGGGATAAATTATTTTTATAACGCTCAAGACACTTTACATCTGATTTTTACATTTTTTTACATCTCAAGGGGGAAGACCCATTTGCAAAAGGCCCTCACAGACTATCCAGTTCTATGACACAAAATATAATCTAGCGTATCAAACAATTTGTAATAAAATAACTTAACCAAATAGTTATGATTATTCTCAAATCACTTTTACATAGACTCTATCTAGAACACTAGGACTCCCCTAAGATCTCAGTAACAAAATTCATTCCGGCTTTGGGGTAAGGCTGAAGGAAAATTCTGCCGACCATCTAAGAATGGATCGATGAGACAAAAAACCTCCCAGAATGTAGATCGTCACCAGAAAAATAGGTTTACTTAAGTAATTACATACATGACACGGATCTGCTGAGATTATTTACATTATACACATGCAGACTGAGTTTACATTATAAGATGATGATCAAGCCGATGATGATAGCTGGACGACACAAACACATCGATCAAGCACTATCCCTTTTGCGAAAAAAGGGGGTGTACTGCTATGGGTCATTGACACGCAGTGATCAACAGGTCCCATTAAAAATTATTAATTATTTTAATAAAATTGTCTCTAGGTGGAATTGTCGAAAACGTTTTTTGGGTTCTTTGAAATACACGTGCCCACGCCTCCCTGCAAAATTTGAGACCTAGAGCACATCCGATGCTACCCCAAATCAACATAGCAGTGCTTACAAAATACAACTCCACCAGTTTGTCATATATTTCTTTTGGAGTTTCGAGTTTAGATACATATGGGATGAGGGGATCATCAATGGATTCTATGAGAATCCTTTGAGCACTAACTTTCTCTTTCATATACTTGGCAAGAGCTTGAGGATCTTCCTTTCTTGGTTTCATGATAAAACCTTTGCCATGTTCCATAACCTCATTTTCAATGAGATTCAAATCTATTATTTTCTTCCATGCAAGATAGTTTGAAGCCCCGACCAATATGCTACTTTCCTTGCAAAAATACATTTTGACAAATTCAGATGTGGATATAAATATACTTACTTGATAGGATGCTTCCTTCTCGCTGCTTTCTTGATGATGATATAGAGGATAGAAAACTTCTCCTTAATAAAGGTAGTTTTCTTCAAGAATGATCATTGATCCCACATAAAGTGAGATGAAATCACCTTTTGATCTAGCTTCCTTTGGATGAATAGTCTTCAAAACACTTTAACTTGAGTAGATGTCGGGTTTTGACCTTCCTCTGGATGATGATCCCAATACTTCTTTGATTTAAGGTTATGACGCTTTCTTGAAATTTGATCCTTGAGTGTCCCTTAATAAGATGCCCTTCCTTGACTTAGTCACCTTAGCTCTAATACCATGTTGAGAAATCTAGGGCATAGAGATTAAGTGATTTATCTTCTACTAGTAACTGCTTGTGAGAGTTTTTTATTTCTTTAGATTATGATCTTCTATTAATTAGGTTATTAATGTTTTTCTTCATCAATAAACTACTCATGCATAAACCATAAAGAGATAAGAGGGACAAAATATAGGCTATCAGCCAGGGCCAAAACCTTTCCCACTTGAGAGGAAAACATGAACAAATTCTTTTTCTTATAGTGATTGCAATCGATGAATACCAAAACTAAGACCCTTGACCTATCTACTACTCTGAGACTAAGACACAAGATCCTTAATCAACGATAATCAACCTTCTACTTTTTCAACCTTTGGCTTTCCTCTGATTTAGACCTTCATCCTTCTTCCACTTCGGCTCCCTAGGAGGACTGCACTTCTCTTTGGCTTCCACTGCTGTAACATAATTCTCCTCTCCTCGGCATTCACTGCTGCAATAGACTTCTTCTCGTCCTTTGCTGATGTAACAAACTTCTAGCATGTATAAGGGTTTTTTGCCCTCAAGATAGTCCCATAAAGTACCCTAAGAACCTCGCTCTTCTTCTTCTTTACTTTGCAAGTTGGGAGGCTTCTCTTGTTACCCTTTTCACACTTCTATTTCAGATCATTGTTCCACCAAAATTCTGTCACAGAAATGATGCCAAGCAGCCCTATTTATAGTTGTTTCCTCCTTAAATAAGCCGACATGAAGAGGGTAAGCCGACATGTATGTTTGGAGGAGATAATTAATTCCACTTTGAAGCCGACTTGAGGTTAATGCTCATGCTTGGTCTTGGAGGGCTACTTGACATATTCATTGACTCATACACAAATATAATATGCTCAAAAAAGGTCCTTCATACATGACATAGACTCAAATTGACTTGTATGACTAAATGACAAATCCTAAGGGCTCACAATGGGAGCCATCACTAAAAATAATTTTCCTTGCTCATCAAACCCACGAGACAAGCATTACTAATAATTTTATTTTGTTATAGATTTCTGGAAAGGCACTAAGTAATAATTTTATTTTTTTTCTTTTCGTCAATTACCTAAAATCATATTTCCACATGTCATTATGAAGACCGAACATAGTTATGTTTTTCAACAAACAGGACTCTTACAAAATAGATAATGCAATAATTAATTTATCACTTCACTTCAATGTGTGCAAATTATATGCATCTTGAGCACATGTGAGATTCAAAACCAGTTTAGCTTCATGTCCATTTCTTCAAGTAAAAGGAGAAATAAGTGAAATGATTTTCAATGACCGCTGATACTGCAAAACCACCATAACTACTTTGACGTCGAAATTTCAAAATATAAGCCACAGACAGATCTACAATCATCTCTCAGCATGACAAAATTTCTTAATTGAAGGGAACAAACCTTAAACACAGAAGTGATTGCTCCCTTAGAAATCTAGAAAGATTCGAAAACCTTGTGTTCATGGAAATCATGCTTCTGCTTTGCTAAAAACAGTAAACAATAGAAATAGCAAAGAAATCTTAAAAAAAATATCCAAGTAGTTCAAGAAAGTTGAAAAGACTTTCGAGTCACCAAATTTCCCTTTTAGATTCAAGTTCTGCCTTCGCAAAGCTGCAAGTGAAAAATTTCACGAAAACTACTAGCTCATTTACAAGGCTTCTGAATAACTAGATTGAAATTTGTAAGACACTACATTTTAAGAGCTTACCATGCAAACTTGATAAAGTGCCTTTCGCTGTTTATTAATTCCACTTGAAACACTGGAAATTTTCAAAACAACAATGAACTGGTAATTTAGATCAGTCAACAACAATCCAATAAAGGGCTGTACAATTTTTTTTCCATGAAATGTTTTTCTCAGGTACAACAGGTTACACCGTTTGTGCAGTATTCATCTTTTACCAGTTCACCATGTCCAAACAGACACTTGTCAACACCGCATGTACCCGGTTAAACAGAGTTGTGAACATAATATTCACAAACCATTCCAAGGATCCGTTAGAGCATTACATATTTTCTACTCAAACTCATCTGAAACACTTTTTGGATTAGATCTCTGGGACAAATGGAGGGCACAATTGTATACAAAAATTGGTAGAACCTGTCCATCTTGACATACTAGACCATTGTTACAATAGGTCTTGAAGACCTTGATTCCTTGTATACATTCTGATTGTTTCAAATTTCAATGCACAGACCTAGTATGTGGTACAGAAACCTGAAGTTTTCTCTCATCCAGAGAACTTTCTCCTATCAAACCAATTTCACTTCATCATAAAAACAGCAACACACTTTATTAGCCAGTCTGTACAGAATTGTTGGAATACAATCTCAAATCTGCCCACTCCTTTAAGAACGAGACACCATATAGCTCCGAATGCCAAGCCACACGTTACATATGAACTTCATACATATGTGTCATAGGAAGCCCCATTGACATCTTTTCCACAATGCAAGGATTGACGTCATTTTGGAATTTGGCACAAACACACACCGAATAGAATTAATGCAGAACAAACATCTGCTTTTATTATAAAGGTTTGAGAAATACTTCAGATATTATCCCAGTCATAATCATTCCGCCTAAATCTATCACTGGAGCTTTTTGAATCTCGACGAGTAGTACACGTGTCTTTCTCAGAAACATGTGAATCATATTGCCAGCAACGATACTGATTTTCATAGTCTTTCCATGCATCCCATCCTTCCCGATGTTGTCTACTGCCTTTCTCATGCAGGTAACCAGAGGACTCTGACTCAGTTTCAGATTTAGAAGAACTAGATATTCGTAACTTCCGTAGCTCTTCTTCAGCATCATAGCGAAGACGCTGGTCATCACAATGAAAATGTAAGGTAATGCACTTTAAGAATTACAATTAGAGACAGAAAATTTATCAGCAAAACACAAATTAAATGTCATCCCAATGAACAGGAAAATATAAAGCAGCTGATGAACAGAAAGATTGAAAGTAATTTTCTATAGGTGACCAAAGTGGACAGAATTCCATGAAAGGGAGAAAAACAGTAAAATTAGTGTTAGTTATGGGAATATGCTAGCATCCGTTTCTTGGCATTGTCTTTTAAGTGAGGGGATGGTTGGAAAATTACGACAGCTCATCATCAATTTGAACAAGAAAATGATTGAATTGCAAAAAAACAAAAAACAGGAAACAAAGAGTCCCATAGACTATTTTTAGTCTCGTGGACGTTAAAATATAATTTCATTTCATTTGTTTTTAATTACGCAAAATATGAAAGAAAAATTCCAAAAAATACAGGAATACGTGTTCCAAAGACCATCACCAGCCAAATAAAATGTTCATCGTTGAAAATTTATAATCATAGAGAAGGAATGTGAAAAATTGAAAGTTGTGAATTTCAAAAATACTACAACTACACTTAAAAGAAACTCGACAATTATGTACAGCTTCATAAAAATAATAATAAAATTAAATGTAATATAGGTGTTCTGCATATGCTTGGTGTGATTGTTGTCTTAAGTGTTTGCTTGGAATAAGCGATAGGTTTTTTATTTTTTTAACGTTAACTTAAGAAAATTACAATAATTAATTTAATTAATTATTGTGCACTATTATGCGAAATTTCTACCGATAAATAATAAAATTATTTAAGTGACTTAGATACCAGCCTAGATTCATCTTAACCCCGGATCTATCAAGTGCCGAGAGGGATCAAATCTCTCGAGGTGCAAACCTTTTTTTGAGTGCAAAACTTGAGGAAAGGTTTGTATCTCGAGAGATTTGATCCCTATCGACACTGTATAGATCCGAGGTTCAGATGAATCTAGGTTGGTTTCAGTGGTGTGCGGTCATACAAAATTTGTTGAACATTTAATTATTTTGATCACTTTAAATATGCTAAATATGCATAAAAATTAATTTGGTCGATTTGATTTCAAATTTGCTTAGTTACCTCGGTTTGTTGAGAAAAGAGAGACTATTAGTAACTTGATTGATGAAATAAAATTTTTGAATGCAAAGTGACAATGTAACAATGTTGAATGATAGAAAATGTGAATAATAAGAATATAGTCAATGACAAACAATTTTCATTGTGATCAATATGAAATATTTTCTTCCACTGTTCTTATTGTCACACCTATTAGTTTTGCCATTTTCTCATATCGATCATATGAAAAGGGTCGTGGAAATTAGAAACCATTCAAATATTTAACTCGAGCTACTGTAGTAAACATCATACCTTATCTTTGTTGCTCTCCAATATTAATAGTAGTTTTCTCTAAAGTCAATCATTGTGACTTACAGATTGTTAAATCCCAAATAATATTCAATGGTAGTTATTTCTATCATTGCGTTTGATTGCAACGTGATTAACAATGTTGAAAGATGGAAAATGAGAATAACAAGAATGTAGCCAATTACAAATAGTTTAGTTTCAGGAAGCAACATTTTGGCTAAGTGAACATTTTATTTAGCATGAAAATTCAAATATTGTATTTATGGTCGAATCACTGTTACACATAAGTCAATGCACGTCATGAATAATTTTTATGTGCTTACACTGAGAGAGAGTGTGTATGTTTTGGGGGTGAGAAGGAGATAGAGACATAGATGGAGGGGGGAGAGAAGGAAGAAGAGAGAGGCAAAGATAGGGAGGGAGGAAGAGATATAGATATGGAGAGAGAAGTGTTAGAGAGAGAGAGAGGAAGAGGAAGAAGGGGGAAGAGTGTATTTTTGGGGGTTGAGATAGAGAGATAAAGGAGAGACAATGGGAGATAGAAATATAGATGGAGGGGGCAGAGATGTGCTTACATTGAAATCAATGCACTCTATTAATCTAATTACTTTGAAATTAATGTACATTATACATCTAGTTGCATCAAATAAAAACTCAACATCTACATTGAAATCAATGCATCTAGTGGAAACAATCAAATAGAGTTAGAAATCAACATCTACACTGAAATCAATGCATCTAGTGTAAGATATTAAATAGGATTAGAAATCGACATCTACACTAAAATCAATGCATCTAGTGCAAGCAATCAAATAGGATTATAAATCAATATCTACATTGAAACCAATGCATCTAGTGCAAGCAATCAAATAGGAGTAGAAATCAACATCTACACTCAAATCAATGCATCTAATGCAAGCGATCAAATAGGATTAGAAATCAATATCTACACTGAAACCAATGCAAGCAATCAAATAGGAGTAGAAATCAACATCTACACTCAAATCAATGCATCTAGTGTAAAGTATTAAATAGGATTAGAAATCAACATCTACACTGATTTCAATGCCTCTATTGCAAGCGATCAAAGAGGATTAGAAATCAACTACAGTGAAATCAATAGATCTATTTTAGTTGAAAACAAAAATATTTATGAATTTCTAGATCTAACTTCTATGCCTGTATTTGTCTCTGTGTCTCTTTATTCTTCCCTCTCCATGCACCTTCCATTCAGTGTCTGTCTCCCTCCTCCTCTCATTCTCTCTCTCTCCGCCTCTCCCTTCCTTTATCTTTCTCTTCTTCCCTCTCTCTCCCTCTGCCATCTATATCTATACCTCCCTCCATCTCTCCTTAGTTCTCTCTATCTCAACGCTCTAAACACATGTCACGCTCTCTCTCTCTCTCTTCTTCCCTCTCACCCCCTCCATCTATATCTATATCTCCCTCTGTCTTTCCTTCTTTATCTCTCTATATCAACTCACAAACATATACTCTATATATATATCTCTCCCTCTTCCTCTCCCTTTCTATCTCTTCTCCTTTTCTCTCTCTGCCCCCTCCATCTATCTCTCTTCCTCCCTCTCTCTCTTCTGCCCTCTCCCCCCCTCCATCTATATCTCTATCTCCCCGTGTCTCTCCTTCTCACCCCCAAAACATACACACTCTCTCTTCCCTCTTGCTCTCCTCTCTCCCTCACTATCTCTTCATCTCTCCCTTGTCACTCCGTCTCCCTCTCCCTCTCCACCTTTCTCTCTCTATGTCTTTCTTCCCCTTCCAACTCCATCTCTCTCTCTCCACCCTCCAACTCTGTCACTATCTGCCTCCCTCTCTCCCCCCTCCATATCTGTCTCCCTGACTCTCTCTTCCCCTTCTTTCCCTATCTCTATCCTCTCCTTTTCTCTCTCTTCCCTCGTCTCCTCTCTCCCTCATTCCATCTTCATCTCTCCCTTGTCACTCCCTCTCTCTCTCAACGTTTTTGTTCTTCCCTCCCTCTCTTTCCCCCTCCAAATCCATCTCTCTTCCTTCATCTCTCTCCATGTCTCTCCCACCTCTGTCTGTCTCCCCCACTCTATTCCCCCTCCATCGCACTCTCTCTCTTAAATATGATCCCATTGTATTGTATTTAAGAAAGTACCTAAATTAAAAAAACATAATTGGTTGTAAAATATTAAACCTATATTTTGGGTCAATCATGTCAAAGAAAATACAATAACAAAAAACTTTAAAAAATCATGCACTATCTTTCCTCTACCATTGTTAGTCACTTTTCTTTCTTTCTTTGCTTGGATCCTTGGTTAAGATGCATCTATCCTGAGTCTTTATAATATTATTTATATTATATAGATTTCACATATGTATATATAGAAGTATTCTCATTTTTAATTTATTAAAACCTCGATTTAATCTCTATGGAATATTTTTAGTAGTATGGATGGTTTAGATATACCTCAAAAGTAATTATAATTTTTTTCCTTTTAGATTTAATTAAAAATGGTTATAAAATTAAATTAAAATAAAATATTTGTAAAATATTTTGATTTTGAAATAAGTTATGGTTTTTGGGCATGTGGTATTGATAAGCCATGGTATTGGTTGATAATATTGTAACAGAATAATTAGAAGCCTAGATCCATAACATAATAATCAAAAACCTAGATGATCCATGGTATTATGGTTTTCTTCCCTCCTCTCCCTCTCTCCCTCTATCCTTTTCTTTTGGGTATTGGCCCATGACATTGTATTGTATTTAAGGAAGTACCTGAATTAGAAAAAACATAATTGGTTGTAAAACATTAAACCTATATTTTGGATCAATCAGGTCAAAGAAAATACAATAATAAAAATCTTTAAAAAATCATGCAATATCTTTCCTCTACCATTGTTAGTCACTTTGATTTCTCTCTTTGCTTGGATCCTTGGTTAAGATGCATCTATCTTGGATCTTTATAATATTATTTATATTATATAAATTCCGCATATGTATATATAAAAGTATTCACATTTTTAGTTTATTAAAACCTCGATTTAATCTCTATGGGAATGTTTTAGTAGTATGGAGGGTTTAGATATACCTCAAAAAGTAATTATAACATTTTTTCTTTTAAATTTAATTAAAAATGGTTATAAAATTAAATTAAAATAAAGTATTTGTAAAATATTTTGATTTTGAAATAAGTAATGGTTTTTGGGCATGTGGTATTAATAAGCCATGGTATTGGTCCATGGTATTGTAACAAAATAATTAAAGCCAGATCCATAACATAATAATCAAAAGCCTAGATGATCCATGGTACGATAAACCATGGTATTAGCCCATGGTATTATGATTTTCTTCCTTCCTCTCCCTCCCTCTATATTTTTCTTTTGGGTATTGGCCCATGACGTTCTAAAAAAGCCTATTTAGAAGTTTACAATATCCATGATAAATATTCATGATTAAAAATCTTGTTATATTGTAAACATTAAATTTTTATCTGCTTTTTAATTAAATTTAAAGATGGTTATGGAATCATTATTTTAATTTATATGGTAAAATGGATGTTAATTTATAAGTACTATTTATATGTTATATATTTTAATGTGATATGTATATTATATTTTCTTTTATCTAAAAAATGTTTGTATAAAAAATAAAATTACAATATAAAAGAATTGAATTTAAAAAATATCTAACATCTCATATCTCACATCTATCCTATACTGGGCTATAGAGCGCATCTTGACACAATAATCTCAACCATTAATCTCAAGTGAGGCTTAGGATTTAATCCTAGCCATTGATCACTTAAGAGATTAGGGTTAGAGATTTTGGCTTAATGAAATTATAAAATAAGCCGAGGGAAGAGGTGAAAACACACAATTGTGGAGGAAGCGATTTTCTCTAGAGCGAGAGGCTCAACTAGACTAAAAAAAGTGAAAAGAAGTGTTGTAGGGAATTTTGGGAGAAATTCAAGGAGGTTGAGTCGCTGAAAGAAGAGGGCCGAATTGTGGAGAAGGCCGAATTATCCAAGGGGTTGATTTCTCTAGTGTGCAAGGTCTGTACGAGGCAAGGAGAAAGGGAGGCCGATTTGCTTCAAGTGGTTCGATTTCTAGTGGAAGAATTCTTTGAGGCTGATTTTCCCAGTGGGACCAAGTCTCCAAATGCCCAACCATTATATTTTTTCTATGTATTCTTTGCAATGTTGCACGAAGTAGGGACGCTTTTTGGAAGCGTCATTTCCCAAAAATCTAGGAAGCGAAGCGTTTGCGGAAGCGTCTACTATATATATATTTATATTTTTTTGCATTTATACTCAAAACAAACATACCAAATACCAAATTAGTTATAGAAGACATGAAAACATGCATATTTTGGCATAAATCAAGATAGATATAGCATCCATTGTGTAAAAATTTCTGTTTTCCCACCCCGGTTTTCAGTTTCTCCTTATTTCTCCCATGTAGTTAAATGCCCTTTCCCATAAACATACATTCAACAGGTTGGAAAAAATAAATTTGCTGAAAACACAAATTCTGGAAAATTTACAACAGAATGCTGGAAATCACAGAAATAAAAATCAGCAGTAATAAACAGCCATTAAAACACATTAAAACACTGATATTTTGGTCAACGTGACCCTGGAAAAACCCCCTACAACTCTTGGGGAAAACCAGTTTGAGAGCTCTTCTTTATTTCTGAAAAATGTCCTTTTACAGTAAGAGAAATATTCAGCAAAAATCAGCAAGCAAA
>APFE030817642.1:0-23355 GCA_000404065.3 Pinus taeda | reverse complement strand
CTAATCCTCACGATTGGGTGAATTTATGTAAATAATTAAATTAGGAATGTGAACAATCATCAGGAGATTAACTGAGTAGTCACACCCTTTTTTATATAACAATAACATACCTAATGGAATAAATCGAATAAGTTTTTCTGCATAATGGAGTTACTGCCTGGCCTGACAATTAACTCTATTCTTAGATGTAAAATACGCCATATGCATAATACTGTAGTCACATTCATAGTAACCCATTAGCACAGGTAATCTAAGTGTGTTCATTATGCTACCTTGCATGGGTACTAAAACTATCAATTTATTTAATGTAATTCCACAGATAACTTCACACTAGAAGCCACTTGCAATTCAATCATGACAAATCTAAAGCAGTGACACTAGTACCAACAACTAATTACCATGATAGCACCATTTCTCATACACATTAAACTTCACATACATAAGACACACATAATACCTTATCTATACAACTGAGCTTCACGGGTTAATAAATCAACAAAAAACTGGAACAATAATAGAAATTGCTGAAAATATTGTAAAAAAAAAAAACTAGAAACCATAACGGAGAGAGAGAGTAAGATTCAACATACAACCATTTCATGAAAATAAAACCAACTAAATCTCACTTGGAGGGGGGAGCACCTCCACCTAGCCATGAATCACGTATGATTCCCCCTGAAGTGAAGATTTTACAAAGGATCAACTGTCCTCAGTTGATCGATTCACTGGGTATTTAATACCCTCTTTCATGATTTAGTTACCATTAGCAACGTCCCGCTTTATGGATTTTTCCATTTGCCTTGGTCTTATCCGGAAAATATTTTCTTTATCTCCCATGATTCTTTTCCACATAAAATTTTGCGTTTATCTCCCATAAATGTTTGATGTCCAATGGATATTTATCTCCCATCCATCTGATGGATATCCAATCCATCCAAGCTTATCTAGAATCCCATCTATAAGCTTATCATGAAAGATTCATGTCTATCCCATTCCTCATGGGATTTGGAAATCATCTCCTCTCTCTTGGTGCTCCACCATCCAAGTGATTTATTTTATTTAGTTATTCGACAATACATTTGCTTTTCATATTACATATGACCTAGCTTTCCTCACCTTAGGTGTAGAATATTTTAACCCACAAAGAAGGTTATCAAACGTAGCTTTCCTCAACATAGGTTTACAACATTTAACACACAATAGAGGATATCAGACCTAGCTTTAACTTAGCTTAGGTTTATAGTAACGTAGTACACAAGGGAGGTGTGTTACATACTCCCCCCCTTAAATTTTACACCGTCCTCGGCGTATCACTGCATCATGTCCTTGTTTATAGGTAGCTATTTTCTAATCAACATCTCTCACGGGTCTGCCATATGATGCAATTTTTCTGATGTACATCTAACACAAAGAGTGATCCCAGCATCTCTCCTTCCATAGCTACATTGGTCCCAAGGAGTGCTCCGAGCATCTCTCCTTTCATAGTTACATGTCACACAATTTTTTCAAACCATTTGCGAGAATCTATCAATGCAAAGCTTAACTATGATAAATATCATAATATGTTATTATTAAATCATCTATTGCTTATTATTTATTTTATCTAAATAATGGATGTCCTCTTCTTGCATTCTTTCAAGCCTTTGTGTTCTTGTCGAACACCTGGTTCTTGCACTCTCTCTACATACAATATATCAGGTAGCATATTTTCCACATTAATATGTGTGTAAAGTCATAACAGATTATTTCACATCACAATATATATATCATATACATATATTCATTATAATTGTATGTACACCAAATGTGATTAACCATAGTTACTTATACCAAAGTTACTTTCCTTCTTCTCGGTAATCTTTAGGTTTGTTTACCTGATCAGACATCCATCCAATGAGTACTACATGCCCTACACACAAGGTATGTTATACACACCAATATGAATTTCGTTTTACAACCTTGTAGCATAGGTAGTCATATGGTCCCATATGTATTTTTGTACATAGTCCAGCTGTGGTACAACCTATAATACCATCCTCCTGGTATCACCTGCATGAAATAAACTTTATCCACATATTTTTCCACCATGTTAGTATCATACCAACATTCATTTTTGTGGTTCATCTATGTAATTAAGAACATTTTTATGTCATGTGTAAATCAATTCCAAATTTCACGTGGTTACAATATCAATCGCATATTATTGGATTCATGCATATTTTCCTCTTAATCATACATTCTGCTTAATGTTCTAAAGCAAAATATTAACTCATAGTTGTTGAAGTTTAATATTCATGAGATCATTAATTCACCTTGTATGTTTTAATGTTTCCCTATTTATGCTTCAATAACCTGTTGACCATGTATAATTCCGCGTAGTTATACATGAAAGTATTTACTACTTACGATCCTACACTCCTTGTACTTGTAAGTGTTTCTGACCTCACGTTATTTACATGTTAGGTCATTGTTAACATTAAATCACCCCTTACCAAATGCTGAGTTATCTGTTTAGGAATTATTGTTTGAATCACAAAACATTTCCTTATGTTGTCCAGAAACCTTATCAATGCAATATGATAAGAGATCCTCTCAAAATTTCTTGGTACAAATTATAATATCAGTCTATTTTAAATAGATTGTTAAATATAATTTAATTGACTCAGGGGTCCATACCATTTGTGATACTTCACCAACTACTATGGTTTTCACTAAAGAATACTTATAGGTTCTACTATACATATCCTTCAAAATATGCATATGTCTTGGAAATCGATTTAAGTTAAATTTCCCATTTAACCATCCTTTTTTCCACACGAAGAACGAGTCACATTGTAAGAAGATGCATTAATCAAAGGATTAATTTGACCATAATTTATACAGTTATATAGCCTTTACACTATAACATGCTGTCACTATCCTTTACTTTGGTATTATACTTTTATAGCAATTATACCATTTATAAGTTTTTTTATAGTCTAACCTGAATTTGAACATAGTCATGGATACTTTGCCTATTTTTTATTGGCACATAATAGGATATGCATATATAGCTTGATTTAGACTCAAGACTCTTTCTATATGGATTCATAAAATCAAGACCATCCCACCATTAACCATTTGATAAATACTTTATTCTTACAAGTCCATGATATCGCACACACATGTGCTTATATGGTAAATACATATAACTCATTAATATGCATGGATATTGGGAATATTCCTCTTCAACATGTTTATCTTAATGACCACACTATGGTAACAACATGTAAAACTATCCATGACAAGGCATAGGTATAATATATAACAATTAAGACTAGATACAACCATGGACTTCCTCCGTTATCTAATCCTCCTTTCATGTATTTGGTGAGATTTGTTTCTATTCACCAATCCTTATTTAAATATCTTACCTAATATGGCTTTCCAAACAGTTCCTCCACCAATACATGTTATGATTTGTTTTAGAGATTTTTAAGCAAAAAACAATTTTTGCCCAAGTTTTCCTCTAGTTACTATCATGCATATATGTATTTAACTTCCGCTTCAGAAACTGCAATCTCCACATGCCAAAATATGATTAATTTTGAGATTTACATGACAAATCATGATATTAAGATAAACTAGAATTCACTTTTCTTATCATTATACATAAGGATTTAATGCATAATATTTACCTAGTTATCTGTTAGAAGCATACTATGTTCCATACTAAACATAGTAATGATCAAGTTCCTATTTAAAAGAGGCCTCACCCATCCATATATGTTCAAACTATAAGTATTTCTACTTATATATCATCGTCCATGCATATACTATCATGAATGGGACAACTCTAATGAGTGTGATAACAATTACACACTATGCCACTTACCACTAACTCTACTATTTCATGCCATAGAGACACATGATATTCTGAACATTGTTCATGGAAACCTTTTTCATTGATGTAACCCTTACTAGGGTTTGACCATTATATTTTTATTTAGTTAATTTCCTTTATATCACATGTAGGGGTATCAATTTGCTTGCATTATAGTTATGAATTCATCCATGCTATCCACCTCTTAGAATAATTTATCTCATTCCTGGCTTTAATTCTCCTCAAGGACCGGAATCTTTTAGGTGACTTTAATAAGATTATAATGGATTTGCATGTAGTCCTAACCATTATTGTGAATATCAATAAATAAAAACATGAGCATAAGCACAACCATATCCTTAAGAAAAATTTAACAAGTAAGAGAATTTCCTAATGAGGAGCTAAACAGTGCTCTACTTTCACATTTATTTTTAATTTCCATATTATCCTACCTTTAATGGATGATATAATATTATATTTTTATCAATACTAGCTCCAAGGATTCTTAAATATTATGATTTCTTCGGGTGCTGTTAATGTTCAATGGTTATCATAAGCAGTAAGCACAATGACTCTTTAGATCAACACCTGGGCACAAACCCCCAACTTGGAGAAAGGCATGCATCACGGTATGCACCCAACAAATTTCTTCCATGTCCCTTCTTTTAATAAACATGAAGGATTAGCTAACTAGTATCAATGTATAGCATAGATAATTGGAACCATACATTATATCATACTAATTTCTCATGTACCGTGTTCTTATGCCTGATTTTGTTTCCATTTAACCATAAGTATCATATTTTTTGTAATCATGATTAGATTTAGATTTACAAGCGATCTCATACATCAATATATGTAAACCCCCCAACAAGGTTATTGTAATATATTCCATCTAAGTATATTGGTCCCATGCAGTTCTCATAATAAGTAAGATGGGTGCATAGGCCCAAGCCACATTAACTACCTACTATGTAGCTACTTCTTTAAATAATGAGAGTCACAAGCATAACAATGAAATCATTCATCATACATATTGCTACTACCTCAATAAAACATAAGCATATATACAAAAATAATCAAATTTTGCAGGTCGAAAATTTCCCTAGAAATCATTATCCATACTAATTTAACACTTATTCACAATTCCAAATGAGCAATTATTAACCCATGCACACTACTCTTTTCACTCAGAATTTCCAAGTTTTTCCAAAAGAATTTTCAAGTAGAAATCATTATCCATACTAATTTAACACTTATTCACAATTCCAAATGAGCAATTATTAACCCATGCACACTACTCTTTTCACTCAGAATTTCCAAGTTTTTCCAAAATAATTTTCAAGTCTATGTTGCACTTATCTCAACAATTCACAATACTCATTCATTGTCCCTTAGGCATAATTTTCCCTACCCACAAGCAACCATTTTCTCAATTTTATTTACTAAAAATAATAGAGGGAATGAGGAATATATTTTTTTTCATATAAAACCAAAACTTATTAAAATCGACATAATCTTACCATTTGAAATGAGGCTCTTTTGCATATGTCTAATCACACTCTGTTTTTGTTTGGGCCTTCGTTTCCTTTCAGGGGGTGGTTTCATGTTTTCGTCATATGTCTCCTTCTATATTACTTATCGTTTCGCTTGATGGCCTATATCCTTCTATATTGCTTAGTGTTTCCATTGATGGCCAGTTAGTGGAGCATAGTTCCGTTTTCAATAATTTTACTTCCTCAATAATGATGAATAAATCTGGTATCTTATATGGAATTAAGAAAAACAGAGAGGCACTTCACACTTGGAATCGAAATTCAGTTAACCAAAACACACTGATCAAGAATCGATTTATTTAGTGATTAACTATGGAGTTAAAAAGACACAACGAAATATAATTTTTTTAGATTTAGTGAAGAATGGACACTCGAATTTTGCTTGCTTATGGGAACCATTTTGTGTGAATGCCTTTAGGATATCACTTTCTTCTTCTGTCGTGGTGGATGTTGCAATTAAAAGCATCACACCCTATTGTTTAATCCAAGTGATCCCATTAATGTAGTCGAGGGTCTAATACTTTGAGACCTGCGAACGAGTAGTGAGTTTTTTTTGGACCACACAACTCGTTATTTTCACACTGCTCCAGGCCAGCTACATTGGAACTTGGCATAAGTCACAATATTTTGTTTGTAAAATTCATTATCCCAATTTCCCCATCCTACTAGGTATATAATGTTATCCATGTAAGTGTCATCAAACACTACTATGGAGTAATCTCCCGAGGGCTTGCCCATATAATTTTCTCCTTTGCCCGTTATCTTGCAATTTAAAAAGATGAAGCCCGTGTATTTATATGGAGAGCCTCTAATCTAAGTCTTAAATGTGCCCAAAACGTTTCTCCTAGTGTGGAGAGTTTTTCAAATGACTTCAAATTTGCCACGACCCACGATTTTAGAATATTTTTTTTCAATACGTGGTCCATGCATACATAATCCTCAAAAAATTTCAACAGAAACAAAAAAAATAATCACCAAACTTTCTCAAGCGAAACCCCAAAAAATTGATCGTAGAATGAAAAAAATGCTTATCTATGTTGTCTGCAGAGCATAACAGGGTCTTTCGAGACCAAGCTTTCTCAGTTATTTTTGGAGTGGTCTACTGCTTAAACCATTGTGAAACTTGGTTTTGGCACTCCTAAACCACTACAGAACTAAATCTTTTGCACTCTCATCTATATAGCAAGGTAATTCATTTAATACCAAGTTGGTTTATTTAATGTTGTGTAATCTCTATCAATACAGTGGGAATAATCATAATCTTTTCTTTCCAACTTATCTTGTGCTACTCATCGTTACCGCTGGGGTAAGATAACATTTTATGCATAGTTATCTCATCCTATCCTCTTGCCCCAGTGGATAGGTTTTTCTAGGAAACCTAGGAAACAACACTCACTGAATACAAAAATCATTTCAGATCCATCCATCTTAACATGTTGATATCTGTAGCATATTGTAAACAACAACAACAATTGTGGTTTCGTTGTGCTTCACAATCGGGCTTTTGCGTTATGTTTTTCTGAGTCCATCTCACTTCATGTTTTTTTGTTTTTATTATTAGAAACTAGCAGCTAATGATTATCAATGGATAGCCATCAGCCAAATCTTCAGTAAACAGAGGGAGGCTTAGTCGAAAAAAAATATAAATCTTATGGTGATTCCACCACGTCCCAGCAAAATGCTACTTCAACAGTGACCATCGTATCAATCACACGCCTTTACTTTGTGTCTTTAACGGTACGTTTGCTTGAATATTTTTAAAATCATTCCTTAAACTTACAAGTACGATTTTCTCTTTCCCTAGACCAATAGCATATTGGTGAAACTTCTGGTTAATACGGAGCAAGATTCCTGGGTGACACTCCCTTAACCATTAGTGGTACGAAAACCTCTTCCTTACTTCAACTTGTATGGCCGAGTTAGAGAGGAATTGATTCCCCTCTGGGGTAATAGTATGTTAATTTATGCATTGGAAAATTTGATGCCATAGATAGAAATTCATAACTATGCACACCATATCTATGGTTGTGCCAATTTTGGAGGTTTCAAACTAGGTGATATAGTCGAAATTTCCGTAACTATCAATCTCTGCAACCCATGCAAAAAGGATACTATCATCTGATGATTTGGATTGGGTAAGAATGGTCCAAGCCATCGCCATCTACATGAGAGCAGAGGCATTGTTCGATGTTATACTCAAAGTAACCCCTTCTCACCTTGAACTGCATGTTGAGTGTAGTCGAACATTTGATGAACAACTCAATTACGAGTTAATAATAGTCAACAATGCATTAAGGCCAAGTGTGAAGTGACACCCACAAGGAAGGGTTTCATCCACCAATTAGGTAGAGCATCCCATCTGTCCATTGACATGGCATTTGACCATTTGCAATTTCCATCTCTAAAAAAATTGCATTCATAATAGCATACTTAGATGACCTCCGATCTATTAAGTGTTAACCAGTGTGCAATCCAGGGTTATTCAGAACACTATGCAATATCCCTGCTCCTACCCAATAGTTTGTTATTGCATGATGCTCTAGTCAACAATTTTGTTTCTCACACATATACAATAATTAGGAACTGAAATAAATAATATTTCCGGATAGAAAATTCCAATGTCAACATAAATACTTCTTCTTCATTCTTCATGATTCATGCAACAAGAATTGTACATATATGCTCCATATTCCTTTAACTAAAAAATTGTTAATATTTAGATTCAATCTTTAAGAATCATTACAGATTTGACACTTATACCTTGACTCTCTATTACACTTTTAGTAGTGAGGCCAAATGAGGGCTCAAGAATTTAGCCTCCAAGATCCATAAATTTAAAATTTTCGATTCATTCACAGTTAAAGCCTTACCCCTCCTTGCAGATCTTGTCTTCTAAAATTACCTCATGCATATTACTATTAGGCCATGGTACAATTTTCTCATTAATTGTTTTATTGGTTCTCTTGTATGGAACCTTAGATTCATTAACATATTAGATGCACTTGATCGACCATTGAACGCATGATGGTAGGCATCCTATCAACATATCTAGGTAAATATTCACCAACATTAATGGACATTAATTTCATGATCATGGTAGTGTTATTGACTAGTCTTTCATTCCCATGCATACTAGTTATATATGCAATACAAATACTTAATCCATTAATCATAAAATAGGATACATATTCCTCAATTGGTGATTTTTCATAAACATATATTACTTTAGAGAATTATGATCATACCATATCTATGTAGTGGATGTAATACGACGAGTTAGAAAATCCATAAAATCCACAGTCATCTCACATATTCATACATAATCTCACCATAACCCACATTGCTTCCACTATTAACTCTATTCTTAGATGTAAAATACGCCCTATGTATAATAATTTCATCACATTCATAGTAACCCATTAGCATAAGTAATCTAAGTATGTTCATTATGCTACCCTGTATGGGTACTATAACTGTTAATTCATTTAATGTACTTCTATCGATAACTTCACACTAGAAGCCACATGCAAGCCGATCATGAGAAATATAAAGTGGTGATACGAATACCAACAACTATTTACCATGATACCACCATTTCTCATACACATTAAATTTCACATACATAAGAGACAGATAATACCTTATCTATACAACTGAGCTTCATGGGTTAATAACTTCAACAAAAAACTGGAATTCAATTTCATATGCATTGGCTGAAAATTTCCTTTTAATTTTACAGGGTCCTATTTTCTTCAGTTTCAGTTTATTATAAGTCTTTGTAGGAAATCTCTCTTTCCTCAAATATTCCATAACCAAATCTCATACCTGAAACTCCTTTTCTCTTCTTTTCAGATCTGCTCTTTGCTTGTACCTCTTGCTGCTTTCCTGTAGTTTACCTTTGACTTCTTCCTGTAGTTTCTGCATTTGTTCAACAAAATCTTCAGCACTTTCACTTCTAGCTTCTTGTTTTCCCAAGTCTCTAAGCTCATATACTCCTCTCGGATGCATTCCAAAGACAATATGAAATGGAATCATTCCAGTGGTTCGGTTTGGTGTATCATTGTAAGCGAATTCAGCTTGAGCTAATGCAAAATCCCACTATTTGGGATTCTGATGTACTAGACTTCTTAGTATATTTCCCAAGCTTCTGTTCACAACTTCAGTTTTTCCATTCGTCTGAGGATGGTAGGTTGAAATAAAACTGAGTTTAGTTCCCAACTTCTTCTGAAGTGTCCCTCAGAAATGCCCTACAAATTTAGTATCTCGATCTGATACAATGCTCGCAGGTAAACCATGCAATATTACAATCTCAGAAAAGAATAAATTGGCTATGTGTGTAGCATCATTAGTCTTCTTACAAGCAATAAAATGGGCCATTTTTGAAAATCTGTCTACAACAACATAAATAGAATAATTTCCTCTCTGAGTTTTTGGTAAACCCATAACAAACTCCATACTCACTGCATCCCATGGTCGATCTGGTATGCGCAATGGCTGATATAGACCAGTATTTTGACTCCTTCCTTTGGTATACTGACATACCCTATATTTCTCAACAAACTTTTTAACATTAGTTTGCATTTTAGGCCAAAAAGAAAAAGCATTCACGTGAGCGAAGGTTTTACCTTGTCCAAAATCACCAGACAATCCTCCACTATGCTTTTCCATAATTATTTTCTCCCACATGGAACATTTGGGAACACATAATTCGTTGCTTTTAAATAACAGGCCTCCTTGGATAAGGTAGTCCATCCACTCACTTCTGTTATGGTTCACCGGATTTTGAACTGTTGTGTAGATATCTTGAAAATCCTCATCATCCTTGTACATTTCTATCATTTCATCAAAACCTACCACACCCACTTTAAATTCTTGCAAAAGAAAACTTACCCTGCTCAATGCATCTACCACTTTATTTGACTTACTACTTTTATGATTTATTACAAAAGTGAAACTTGGCAGAAATTCCACCCATTTAGCGTGCTTCTGATTTAACTTTGGCTGATTATTAAGAAACTGCAAAGCGTGGTTGTCTAAATATAAGATGAACTCCTTTGGCAACAAGTAATGCCTCCACTTTTTCAATGCCTACACAATAGCGTAAAATTCTTTATCATAGGAAGAATATTTCCTTTTCACATCATTTAATTTTTCACTGAAATACACTATCGGTCTTTGGTCTTTACTCAGCACCGCACCAACTGCTTCTCCACTTGCATCAGTTTCCACTTGAAAGACTTTCTCGAAATTTGGCAATGCTAGAACATGATTTTTTGTTATCTTCTTTTTTAGCAAATTAAAATTCCTGTCAGCTGCTTCTGTCCATCGAAATGGCTGATTGACCTCCCTGATTGTCTCAAGGATTGGTGCACGAGTAAACCCCTTTATAAATTTTTGGTAGAAACTAGCAAGTCCATGGAAACTTCTTACCTCGAATACACTCCTCGGAGTAGGCCAATTTCTAATTGCTCGTACCTTTTACGGATCCATTTTTAAACCTTCTTTGGAAATCACAAATCCCAAGTATACTAGTTCTTCTTTCATGGAACTACATTTCTTCAAATTGATTAGTAGTTTTTCCTTCTGCAGAGTTTTCAGGACTAACTTCAGATATTCCAAATGCTCCTCTTTACTTTTGCTAAAAACCAGAATATCATCAAGGTAAACAACAACAAATTTACCTGTATATTCTTTCAAGACTTCGTTCTTTAATCTCATGAACGTGCTGGGCACATTAGTGAGCCCAAAAGGCATCACTAACCACTCATACAGACCATTATTTGTTTTGAACGCTGTCTTCCATTCATCGCCTTCCCGAATTCTCATCTGATGATACCCGCTTTTTAAATCTATCTTTGTAAAATACCTGGATCCACTTAAACAATCCATTAAATCATCCATTCGGGCAAAGGAAATCTATACCTGACTGTTATCTTGTTGATAGCTCTGGAATCGGTGCACATGCGCCATTCTCCTTCCTTTTTCGGACTAAGCACCATTTGCACACCACAGGGACTCAGAATTTCTCGAATCAACCCCTTGTCCATCAGCTCCTAAACTTGTCTTGCAAATTCTGCATTTTCCCGAGGAGTTAATCTATATGCAGCTTTATTAGGTAGACTTGCTCCTGGTATTATGTCGATATGGTGACTTATACTTCTAATCAGTGGTAATTCGTTTAGCAATTCATCCACGATGATATCCATGAAATTGTTTAACACAACTTGAATTTCTTCAGGCAAATCATTTAAATTTGTGGAAGTTAAAATTACCTTTGGCCTCCCCACGATAGCGAAATACACCTCCTCGCTTTTATCAACCTCCTGAAGCAGTTCTTTGCCACTCATCAACATAATACTATTTTCAGGCAACTCTTTATCAGCATCATTCTTCACTGGCAGCAATGTATGTTTAATTCCACCATTCTCTATGGTGTATGTATTTCTTCTTCCATCATGAATCACCTTCCGGTCAAATTTCCATGGTCTCCCCAATAACACGTGACATACATCCATGGGCATTGTGTCACATAAAATCACATCTTTGTATGTGCCAATCTGCATTTCCACATTACACTGTTCTGTCACGAAGACTTGATGACCCTTCTAAAGCCAGGATACTTTGTAAGGTTCAGGATGCGCTTTCCTTGTTAATCTGAGCTTTTCCACCATCTCTGTAGACAGAAGATTGTGAGTACTCCCGCTATCAATTATAACCTTACAGCACTTACCCTTTCATTTGCATGTCGTACTAAACAAATTCTTCCTTTGCGCTGTTTCCCCAATCTCTTTTTCTGATCTAAGAAAAGTTCTTCTGAGTAGTAATGATTCACCTTCTTCAGGTGGTTCCTCTTTCACCACAAGTCGAGGTGGTTCTGGCTCTACCTCAGCTATGTTTGCACCCCTCTGGCTTGTTGATTTGTTATGAGGATAGTCCCATGACATATGTCGCCATTCTCCACAGGTATAACACCTAACATCTCTGCCTCGCCCTCTTCCTCTGGGCGCGAATCTCCCTCTACTAGATTCACCCATATGTGGTGATCTGCTGCTTGAACTTCCTGTTTCAACTTGATGCTGTGTTCCTCTAGATCTGCCAGCTCCTCTACCTCTCGCTGAGTTATTTCCTCTGTTTCTTTGACTCTATTTTCTTAATATTTTCTCCTCTACTTTCAGGCTTGCTTGATAGGCATCCTCAACAGTTTTCAAACTTAACAGGCTAATTTCATCTTGTATTTCATACCTTAGCCCATTAACATATATAGCTACTTTCTCCAAATCATCTTCTATTGAGAATTAGAAATGAATAAAAGCACTGAGAAGTGTGAAAAAAATACAGAGGTGTAGAATATTATCGGTTCATAAAAACAATACGAAACATGAGATGTAATATTGGGAATTTAAAAATTAGAAGAGATAACGATGATATTATGCATTTATTTGATAGTTGTATCATAATCCAAACAACTCAGTAACCTATGAATGGTCCAATAGGATAGGGTTATGGACAACCATAGAAATGGCATTAATTCAAAACACTAAAAAATAATTGCAATCACCCTAAGATTGCTATTTCTATTTGGGTAGGTCACCTCTCTGTCTACCGAATTGTTAATTGTCCTTAGCACTTGCCTACATTTAATTGATGACAGTCACCCACTAGCTCCCCAAAAGGTGAAAATTCCAGATGCTCATATGGATAAGGGATAAGTTTGTTGTTTCTTTGTAATGTTGTCTTTCATGCTCTTTTATCACAGTTGGATTCTAATAATGATCAATACTCTGATTTAAGAAATGTTTTAAAAGCATAAGGATAAGGTTATCCGAAGCAAAGGAGAAAAGCGAAATATAATGCATATCACATTCTTTTAGTGCTCTATCTATCAATGAATGTCGATGTCATATGTTGTTTGAAACATAGATATGGACAAATCTTGTCTTAATAGAGTGCAAAAGTTCACACTAATCTTGCCATTTATTTGAGTCCAAAGAAGACCCTAGTATTATCTTATATGTGGGTCCTTGATTGGTGGGTTTAGCAGTAATGGAACTATGTCGGGTTATAAATAATAGTGAGCATTGTCTTAAATAATTATGACTCTGTAATTTATGATAAAGTGTAGTTACCATCGATACATAGATTTAGAGTTTATGATATTTCATGCAATACTTTAAGCTTCCATGAATCAAAATAGTATATATATATTTGTGTTGATTATGACGATGGCGGACCATCGATATGAGAATAGAAGTAGCCAGGCAGCTGCAGCTGCAGAGAAAAATGACGGGACGGTGAAGGATTCCTCCCTCAAGGTTCGTGTTTGTGAGTTTGGATTTTCACCTAAAATGTGTAGCGTTGTTTGGTATTGTTCTTGGTTTTTAAACACTGTCCAATCTTAGGTGGCCATTGGGTGACTCTATTTATATGCATTTGTAACACTTTCGTAAGGTTGTTTTAGAATTCAGCTGTCCTAGATGACCAGATTTCACAGTCAACAAACTGTCTGTTTTGGTGTTTGAAATGGATTGGTAAGTAGTTTTACTCTGGGTCTTTACAAAGTTAAAAAAATATTTTTGATCTAGAGTATTTTCTAGAAAATCAATGACAATACCAGCTTCTGAAAGTGAATATAGCCATGAAACGAATATTCGTCTAATAAATTGATTTTCCCTAGTCTCTAGAATCGTGAACGATTTTAGGGATTAGATTGGATGAGGATTTCATCCTTATTTCTTGTTTTTTTATAAGTGTAGCCTACAACCATGTAAAACAATGGCCATTAGATGAAGAGCAGGCATGTTAGGCAGTAGAGGCCAAGATATGTAATTGCGTATTTCTTTGATGAATTATCCCTGTGTGTTCTGCTTTATTTATTTTTGTGTATTCAACAAGTGTGTTAACGAGTGAGGAGATCTGTTTTCGGTCGATCATTGTAGAGATCGACGTTGTTTATAACGACTGTGTGATCCAGAATAAGACGTTGTGTATAACTAGTGGGAATGCAACATATTGATGTTGCATGTATTTGTGTGAGCCAACCAGAGCGAATGTGCAGAGGAAGAGATGGAACAATCCATGTCGATGTTAAAAGTTAGCTGATCTCAAGCGCTTGGTTAAATAATTTTTTTTTATTTTCTGTTATCATGTACACATTAGACTTATAACGACTTACCATGGATTATAAATTCCGCTTTATAAGAAAGGGATGATGCTTAACATGATATTATACCAATTTTAATAAGTTTTTGTTATATATGATAAAATCAAATATTCCTTGTTATTTTTGTGATTTTTGTAAAAATAAATAAATGAGAAAATGTTGAAAAAAAATGGAAGGACATATGCTGTGTCAACAAATTAAATAAGGTATTGTCAACAATGAAGAATGTGTTTCTAAAAATGTTTGCTTGTGGGTAGGGGAAAATTATGCATAAGGCATGATGAATGAATATTGGAAAATTAGAAATTTTTGAGATACATGCAACATAGATTTGAAAACTCTTTTGGAAAAAACTTGGGAATTCTGTGTGGAAAAAAGTAGCTTGCATGGGTTAGTAACTGCTCATTTTGAGTTCTGTAGAAGTGTTAAATTCATATGGATAATTATTTCTCACAAATTTTCTACCTATAAAATTTGATTATTTTGTTGGTTTAATTTTTTATGAAGTTCTAGTTATAGTTATGAAATTTGGGCAGTAGTATTATGTATAATGAATGATTTCATTGTTATGCCTCTCACTCTCATTACTTAAAGGGTAGCTTCATAGTAGGTAGTTGTGGCTTGGTGCTATGGAGCCATCTTACTTATTATGAAAACTGCATAGGACCATTAGCCTGAAGTTTACATGGGATGTACATATATGGGTGTATGAGACATCTAATAAATCTAAATGTAATCATCATTATGAAACATATGAAACCTATGGTTAACTTGAAAATCATTCATGCATAAGACCATGGTACATGGGAAATTAGTATGGTATAATCTACAGTTCGAGTTATCTATGCTATATATTGATACTAGTTAGTCCATCCTACATGTTGCTTAAAAGAAGGGACCTCAAAGAAATTTGTAGGGTGCATACCATGATGCATGACTTTCTCCAAGTTGGGAGCTTGTTCTCATGTAAATTTTCATTGTACTTACATGCTTGTGATAACCACAAAGAAATCTTAATATTTAAGAAGCCTTGGAGCTAGTATGCTAGTTGCCTCCTGAATGGACAAGAATATAATATTATATCAACCATTAAAGGTTCGATAATATGGCAATTAAAAAGCAATGTGAACGTAAGGCACTCTTCAATTCCTCATTAGGAAATTCTCTTACTTATTAAATTTTCATTAAGGATATGGGTATGCTTAGGTGCATCTTTGTGTTATTAATATTCACAATAATGGTTAGGACTACATGAACATACATTATAATATTATTGAAGTCACCTGAAATACTCTTGTTCTTGTGGAGAATTGAAGCGAGGAATGAGGTAAATTATTCTAAGAGGTGGATAGCATGGACGAATTCACAACTATAATGCAAGAAAATTGATACCTCTACAAGTGTTATAAAGGTAATTAACTAAAAAAATAATTGATGTATACTACACTTACACCTTGTCATTGATAACTTTACATGTTGTTACCATAGTGTGGAGGAACAAGCTTAATGTCCATGAGTTATACCATGCAAGCACATGTGTGTGCAGTATTAGAGACTTGTAAGAATAATGCATTTATCGAATGGTTAATGGTGGGATGGTCTTGATATTATGCATCTGTATAAGAAAGAGTCTTGAGTCTAGATCAAGCTATCTATGCATATGTTGTTATGTACCAATAGTAAATAGGTGAAGTGTGGATGACTATGTGAAAACTCAGATTGGACTACAAAAATAATTTGCAATGGTATAATTGCGATAAACATATTATACCAAAGTAAAGGATGGTGAAAGCATGTTATAGTATAAGGACTATATAATTGTACAAATTGTTGTCAAATTAATGCTGGATTAATGCATCTCCTTACAATGTGACCCATTCTTTGGGTGGAAGAAGTATGGTCAACAGGAAAATTTAACTTAAACCGATTTCTAGAACATATGCATCTTTTGAAAGATATGCATAATAGAGTATCCTTGAGTGCAAACCATGAAGTAGCACAAATGGTATGAACCCTTGCATCAATTAAATCATATTTAACGATATATTTAAAATAGATTGATATCATTATTTGCACCATGAAATTTTGAGAGGACCTCTTATCAGATTACATTGATAAGGTGTTCGGACAACATAAGGAAATATGTGTGATTAAAACAAGAATTCATAAACAAATAACTCAGCTTTTGGTAAAGGGTGACTTAATGTTAAGAATGAGCTAACATGTAAATACCCTAAGATCGTAAACACCTACAACTACAAGGAGTTTAGGATTGTAAGTAGTAAAAACTTTCATGTATGACTACACAAAATTATGCATGGTCAAGAGGCCGTTGAAGCATAAATAGGGTGATGGTAAAACATATTAGGTGAATTAATTATCTCATGAATATTAAACTTAAACAACTATGAGTTAATAATTTTATTTAGAACATTAAGCAAAAGGTATGCATGAATCCAATAAAATGCGATTGAAATTGTAACTACATGACATCTCGAATTGACTTACACATAACATAAAAACTTTCTTAATTACATAGATGAACCATGAAAAATGAATTTTGGTATGATACTAACATAGTGGAAAATATGTGGATAAAGTTTATGTCATGCAGTTGATACCATGAGGATGGTATTATAAGTTGTACCACAAGTGGACTATGTACAACAGTAATACGGGACCATATGACTACATATGCTACAAGGTTGAAAAATGAAATGTGTATTGGTGTGTATAACATACCTTGTGTGCAAGTATGTAGTAGTCATTGAATGAATGTCTAGCCAGGTAAACAAATTTAGACGTTAACCAAAGCTATTCCAAACAGATTATTGATATTTGATAACTTAGCTACATAACTACAGTTGCCATTACAAAAAATTAGTATAACATGAAAAAATGTAAATGTGTAATTTATGGATATTTACAATAACAACACCGTGAAATTTTCCTCTACACTTAGCTTTAGCCACAAGGCAAATGAGTCCATCCACTACTAGTAAAAAAATTAAATACACCCCATCACCAAATTCACGAAGTCAATCCCAAAGTCCAAATGAATCAAGAGAATTTTGATGGATATCCATGTATCATGATCATAGGCCTTAGAGAAAAAAATTTTGATGACAACTCCATTTAATATGAGGGATTTTATACTATGAAGCGCTTCTTGATCCACTCCAGTAACCCCTATAGCCTCATAGATCTATCTGCCTTTAAGTAAACCAAATTGTTCATTTGAAATAGAGTTTGAAAAAAGAGGCTTTAGCCCTCTATCAATGATTTTGGAAATAACCAAACTATCTTGAGGTTCACTTCAAAGCCTTGGGAATTCAAAAATCCATTGTTTAGGTTATATGACGATGTAACATACCCCCTAAGCCTAATGTTTGAATTACCTACTAGGTTCCCATTTCTTAAATTTTGCTTGAGTTAAAGTTAAGATTTAATCAATTGTCACAAGTAATACATACAAATACTTATAATACCCAATACCCATATTCTTCAAATTATGACAACATCAAAGAGAGGAGCCATACCCCTTGAGTACCATACTACAACTCCTCTGAGGCTTTACTGGATTCATGATGTGGACTCTTAGGTTCAATAAATAGAACCTTAATAAAAGCGTCCAATTCAACCATTATACACGTATTATAACTCGAACGAATGATCATCCAAGGTCAACATTATGCTTAAAGAAATACCTCCTTTTTTACCTCAATATGAGCATAAATGAAACTTCAACATAATTATTTTAAAGCTAGTATTCCCCATAATGCAATCACAATCATACTGCCACAGTCGCATGTAATGTTAGCATGTTTATCTTAGGGATTCAAAATTCATAACATATATAACCTGCACCATATCTTATACAGTTGAGAATTAACCATAGTTACCCAATTTATATAGTTGACTCAAGCGCGATTATTCAGTATCTCAAACAAAAGACAAGATAACACCAATATTGCGTAAGATCAACATATTATGTTTCTTTAATAACCTTAAGTGGAATTGAAATTGTATGCAGTTTCTATCACATATGCTCATATATAATAAAATAATGCCCATAGCTAACATAAGAAAATCTACTTATTCATAGCAATCATATGTACATTATTCAATCAATTGATATGTAAAAACAACCTAAGCAATTCCTCTTATATGCTTCAGAATTTACAATATATAATAAGAGTAAACATTTAAACATCCCATGCTACCAGATTATTTAAAATGATACCACTTGGGAAAAACCGAGCACCTCCAGCTAATCTAGAACTCTCTTCCACCAGTTCAGCCTCGAGCCGAGAACTCTTGCCATGTATAAACTCCCTCCTGTTGATCTCTGCAATGGGTATTTAATACCCTCTTTCATGATATGGTTTCCATTAGAGGTGTCCTGCTTTTCTGGATCTTTCTTATCCATTTGCCTAGGATTTTCCCATCAAATCTCGCCTTTTTCTCCCGTGAGGCTTTTCTTCATAGAAACTTGCCTTTAACTCCTACAATGCTTTTATGTTTTTTATTAACATGGCCTCTTTCTCCAGCTAAGTATCTTAATGGATATTTATCTCCAAATCCATTAAGCTCTTGTAGATTTGGATCTAGAAGTATTATCATGAAAGAATTATCCATTCCCATTAACCAATGGGGTTTGGCAAGAATCTCATTTCTCGATCTCTCACTTTTCCAAGTGATTAATTATTTTATTTATTTCATAATAAAGTATTTACTTTTCTTGTTACACATTAGTCCTAGTTTTTCTTAGCTTAGGTTAGAAAAGTTTTACATACAAGGAATGAATGTTACATACTACCCCCCTTAAATTTACAGTGTCCTCACGGTATTACTACATTTTACAATATTATTTCCTAATTCACTCATAGTTGTATCTAAATTTACAGGCTCCCATGGTTTTTCCATCTAATGGAGACCTTTCAATATCTATCTATCTATCTATCTATCTATCTATCTATCTATCTATCTATATATATATATATATATATATATATGCACATGTTTGTTTCAATCAATTTGTGAGAGATTTTAGATGCAAAAACTCAATGTTGTTTATCGTAGTTAATATCATAACTCGATATATAGTACTACTATTTTAGTAGTGACGGGTTATGTTTCTTTCCATTTAAATATGCTTCCTCATGTTCATTATATTGGAAGAAATGCATGTTGTTCCTGTGTGTTCTTCTAATGCTTTTGTGTTCTCGCCAAACACTAGGTTCATGAAGTTCCCATACATTAATCACAACAATCCAAACTAGCACATTTGACTAATCAACATGTATAAAATATCATATCAGGTTAGCTCAACATAACCATAAAAATCATATGTACACCTTAATTATAGATCACGTGTAATCCACAAAGATCATACTCATATCACATGTCTACAAAAATGGAATAAAACATTGATACTTATCCTTGAATCACTTATTAGCTTCTTTCTTTTGTACGCACTTTGGATTGGTTGCCTCACCTAGCAATCCCCAATGCTTGCTCTTCAATCATGTATACCTACACATAGTGTGTACTGCACACATACAAGAATATATGCCATGTATCATCATGCACTATATGCATCCATATCGGTATCAGAGGTATTTCTTGTACACAGTACTACCTGTACCACTTGTACAACATACCGATTTCCATAGCATCACCAACACGACATATACTTCGTCCACGTAGATTAGTTTTGTGCCCAAAAGAATTCCTTCCATTACTCATATTACATTCAGGTAACTCCACTCAACCCATGTTTGCTTTTTCGATTGGAGAATAAGGAATTCATGGACTTGTTCGGCTTCTACAACTAGAGCATAATTGATTCTTTTTATTTTATATCTAAGTATTCAAATTCTTTTCCTTAGCTAATCCTTCTTATGTTTCTTGTGGTTGCAAGAAAATTTCAACAATTGATAACATAGATGAAAAATATAATTTTACAAAACCAATAACCTTAAGTTTTTGGATTGAATCTGTCCCATAGGCAAAGTTTTAATAATAGACGAATATGACCTTTGCTTAATCATAAGGCATACTATTCACTATGATAGTTAGTCTAGTATGGATTTCACTGTTATAGTTGAATTTTAATAACACCCTTAACTTTTCTTTTAAACAAAAACATACTTGTTTTACTCAAAAAGTACTCCTCTTAAACTAATCATGCATATGATCGATGGTTATTCTTTCTACACTTCCTCCAACACCTTGTTGGCCATGAATCATTCAGTGTATGTCCAAACCCAATTTTACAATTAGTATGTAGTTACATATATTTCTCATACACAGGTTGTGAAAGTTGCAATGTTTTAAATTCTACACAATCTAAGTTTTTAGGCACTATGTGTACCAAGGTGTGATCCTAAGGTATTTACCTCATTAAATCACCCCTGGAAATAAAAGAATAAAACTCATTTATCCATTATGAACAATTGTTATGCTTTCCTCTTCAAACCGGATAACGTTATTAATGCTCCCTCTTAGGTAAACTTCCCAATATTTCTTGGTAGGAAATAGTGGTGCAACATGTGTATTCCAATTGGTATGATTGTGAATTTATTGATTAGATTGCTAGATCTCAATATATTTGTGCACACCACCTTGATTATGAGTACTACTTAGTCATTATCTTCTAATTTTTAGCCACGAGTTGTTGCCTCGATTTGTTATCCTCTTTCTTCCTTGTGTAGAACATTTTATATGTTACCTTCTACTTGAGTGTTTATTAGTTTACTACCAGCTTAAGATACTTTGATTTTGATAGGCTGTATTAATGTGAAAGCTTCTCGTTTACCATATATTTATTTGTTAATTCAGATGAGTGATGTTCCTAATCTAGTGTACAATTATTCTTATTCATTTGGTTGTTATGAGCTGTTCTCTTTCTACTTCCAGTTCATCCAGCACGACCATATCCAATATTTTTGTCATTTCTATTATTATAAGCATGTATAGTTTGTTTATATAAACACAGAGATCATTGTAATTTTTTCCCTTCCCACAAGAAGTACATTTGCAAGATCTAACATCCTTCTACTGAAAGCATATTTCTCTTGTTTCATATTGGAAAGATCCTTATTTATGGGTTGTTATTAACATAAATCCGTTTATATTTAGATTGATATGAACATCCATGACACATTGAAATTTAGTGAACTATTAAGAATGTGCTCTTACGATTAATATTGTCTTTCCACTATTAATCGAGAAGCACTAGTAGTTGCTTCCATTATGTATTTTTACTTTTTGGGTGTCAATCCCATTGACCTACTTATGAAGGTCACAAAGTGGTTCATGTATGGTGTCTTCATGAATACAGTAAGTTGTATTGAATGTGTGCACACTCTTTACAATTCTAACCCCAATTTAGTATAACTTTGAATATATAATTTGTGGTTCTTATTTATTTTAGTTACAGTTATTGTTTTAATCAATCACAGTTGTAGGTAAAAACTATGCATGTCCAATGAAATATTCATATAATACTCACTATAGTAATCTGGTAAGGTTAAGTTACCTTCCATAGCACTTTCTCCAACTTGAAAATTACATTCCAACATGTAGATGTACCAATCAAACATTAAGTTGAGAGAAACTTTTTTTTTTCAATACATAGTCATATACAATGACGTGTCCTTCATGAGCTTAATGATTCCTCATGGGAAGCTTTATGAATCGATATCAAAATATTGAGAGTTTCTTTTAGGATGGCACCCACTTAATTCACCATTAACTTCTATTAATGTTGATAGTATGCATGGACTTCTTACCTGTTGATTCATATAGTTTCCATATATATACTTTCATTTTATATGTTGTCCATGATCTATGGAAAGAAAAATACTTAACATTTTATCTCATAAAGGTTCAACATTTATTCCCTTCACATTTATATACATATGATATTTATTCCCTTAAGTTATGTCCTTGACCAGACTATCTTTATCAAAATTAGTTGTATTTTATAAAGTTATGTCCTTCCATAAAAAATCATGCAACTCCTAATTTTATTTTAGTATAAGCAGAATAACATGATGACCATATCATCAAATTTTTAATCAAATCACTTATTCCCTTCCTTATTTATACATAAATTTCATTACATAATATATTCATTATTCTTTTTATATATGCACTACCCATTATCAAATTGAATATCTCATTATTACTATGAGTATAACATCCCACTTTCAATGCAATAACAATACTTTACAATTATTACTAAATTGTTTATTCCTCTCATTCTATCATGACCATTTAAACTATGCATGTATCATGGTATAGTCGTCCACTCTCACAATAGAATTCAACAATAACTTAAGTTCTGAAAAAGTTTCACACATATACTAACTAGAACTTTAATCTTCACATCATGTGATAAGTAATCACCATAACAAGTAACTCATTGAGGTTTGAAATTTCTACTTATTAAATAATCATGTTAGTTGTTTGATATTTCCTCTCTTTCCTCTTTACTACATTAGAATTATTTTTTTCATCGTAGCCTTTCAAGGTTTCTCCCCAAACATTTCTAATTCTCGCTCCTAGATTCCAATTTCTAAACATTGTGACAGTGCCATGAGTTGCATGGTACCAAAATATTCTAACATCAAAACAAGGAGAAAATGCTGAAATCCATAGTGGAATTTGTTAATTCAACATGTGTATCATAAGTACCTTAGAATTATTTCATCTAAAAATTTTCACGTGAGCAATGAACTAAGATCCAAATCCCTATTATCTGTACCTAG
>APFE030817633.1:0-23703 GCA_000404065.3 Pinus taeda | reverse complement strand
CATAAATATTTACAGGGAGGAGGTTCACAATGTTTTTGATCTGTTTTTGTATAATTAATTTTGTTGTACTAATAACAATTACAGATTCTTATACATGTGCTTGCTTATTACTTCTTATGCTGAGGTTTCATTAACTGTTTGTGTATGCAATCAGGGAAATTTCCTTAATTTTAAAGTGACATTCATGAGCAAAATAGCTTCAAAAACAAATAATGAACAACAAACATTCAAAGTACATCAAACCATCAAAGAGACACTTTAACACAGTGTTTTGATGAAGGAGTTCACCGCTACTGGGCTGCATCTCCTTGGTCCAACTTCCATGGATTGGGCCTCTGTATTAGCTCAATGTGGAAAAATGTTTTTTTACAAAGCTCTATGGCTCCCGATACCTACACCAATGTGTTAAGAATATCCAAATTAGCCAAAAACACCTCTTCCTGAGCTCCATTTGGTCAAAATTTGACTTCTCTATGGCTCAATCATTCTTTTCCTACAGTTTTTCCTATAATTCTGGAATATCTCCAGTTAGCCCCACTAAATCTGGAGGTAGGCCCAAATTTAGGGGCACTGCAAAAATTACTGCCAGATTAACTTGTAAGCATAATTAACGATTCTATAATGCGGAATAAACACTTAAAAGAATAAAAAAAAACTTTAATGCCCAAGAAATCATACCTCCAGCCATTGATGCTTGCTCACACTCTGATCTATAATGAAAAACAAGATTTCCAGTAACTTGATCTTTCACGGTAGTTATCCTAATTTACTGTTGTATGAGATAATGGAAAACGAAACTTGCATCCAAGGTTTCCCCAAACTTCTGTGAGTTTTTGCAGTGGAACTCGGCAGGATATTTACAATTATATCTGGATTCTAGATATATAGAGCTTCATGCATGTTAATGGAACAAGATTCTTGACTCAGAATTGCGGATGCCTTTCACCCTCTCCACACAAAAATCGCTTGGGGCTGTCCATTGACCTTTAAAAATGACAGTGCTATTGATGTCTTCCTAGTTTTTAGTGCAAACAAAGGAAACTATACGGAGAGCTATTTTCACTGTATTATTTGAGATTTTGATCTTCAAGAAACAATGGCCAGAAGTGAAGGGCAGTGCGATCCGCTCTTGAGGAAGGTTGTTAAATATTATGAGAAAGATCTAGGCAGATTGTTCCCAAATCATGTTTGGCACTTCCAATCTGCTCACTGAACTTAATCGTGTAAGGCTGAAGGGGATTGAGTTAGTGAGCTTGGGGACCAAACAAAAGTACATATAGCCAAGCTTCCATCAAGATTTTGTTAGCTATGTGTCAAGTGTTCCACAGATCATGGTAGAGAACTACAGAGGGAGTAATGGACCACTCTAGAAGCTCCCAACAAGAAATTAATTAATTGTAGTTGATTTCTGTAATACAAGGAAATAATTGTAGTTGGTTTCCATAATCTAAGGAAATGACTGCAGTTGGTTTCCAGAAATTACTACAGTTGGTTTCCAGAAAGCTGTTGGGAGAGGGAGCCTAACATTCTCCCACTTGGTCCATACTTCCAATCTTAATGTCTCATCTTAAAACCCATTGATAATCTGTATTAAGTAATAGATACATGATTTCATGGGATAAGTCTCTAATGACGAGTATTATCTTCCATGTATTACTATGTATTTATTTCTATTAAAATTTATGTGGCAACAATTTCTTAATGAATAAACCTTATGTTTATTCTTGGTCCTACACAGATGAATTATCTCAAATCAAATTAAGCTGCACATAAATATGAGAAAACATCACAATAATTAAGAATTTTATTGAAATAACATTGTCCATACAATGAGAAACTACATAATGGAACCAAGTACCATATTCATTACATGGTCCTTGAATTTAAACGGTGGCATGCCCTTAGTCAAAGGATCAACGATCATTAACTCAGTGTTGACGTGCTCAACGACCACTTTCTTTTCATTAACACGTTCCCTTATAGCTAAATACTTAATGTCGATGTGTTTATTTCGACTCCCACTTTTGTTGTTTTTAGCCATAAAAACAGTAGTTGAATTGTTGCAGTATATTCTCAATGGCTTAGAGATAGAATCCATAATTCTAAGCCCAGAAATGAAACTCTTAAGCCATACACCATGTAAAGTAGCCTCAAAATAGGAGATGAACTTAGCTTCCATAGTGGAAGTGGCAATCAAGGTCTGCTTGGCACTCCATGATACATCGCCATTGACCATCATAAAAAAGTATCTTGATGTTGATTTGCGTGAATCAACACATCCAGCAAAGTCAAAATCTGAGTAGCCAACTACTTCCAAATTGTCTATCCGTCTATACATAAGCATGTAGTTTTTGGTTCCTTGCAGGTACCTCATTACTTTCTTTTTAGCTCTCCAGTGGTCTAAACCTGGATCACTTTTATATCGTCCCAACATTCCCACAACAAATGCAATGTCAGGTCTTCTGCAGACCTAAGCATACATTAAGCTTCTGACAACAGAAGCATATGGAATGTTCTTCATTTGTTCCCTTTTAAAGTCGTTCTTCAGGCATTGGTTCAAATTGAACCTATCACCTTACATAATGGGAGCAACACTTGGTGAACAATTCTTCATCCAAATTCTCTCTAAAATTTTATTAATATAGGTTTCCTGAGATAGACCGAAGATGCCTCAAAATCTGTCTCTATGGATCTTAATGTCAATGACATAAGATGCCTCACCCATGTCCTTCATATCGAAATTTTTAGAGAGGAATTGTTTCACCTCATGCAGCAAACCCTTATCATTGGTTACTAACAAAATGTCATCCACATATAAAACAAGAACACAAATTTTACTCCCACTAACTTTCAACTATATACATTGATCCATAACGTTTTTATACAAAACTAAAAGAAGAAATTACATTATGGAATTTCAAATAGCATTGGCGGGATGCTTGTTTTAAATCGTATAAGGATTTCTTGAGTTTGCAAACCAATTTCTCACCATCACTAGAGGGAAATCCTTCAGGCTATTTCATGTAAACCTCCTCCTCTCGATCTCCATTGAGAAATGTAGTTTTCACATCCATTTGTTGCAACTCCAAGTCAAAATGGGCTACTAATGCCATAATAACATGCAAGGAATCTTTCTTAGATACATGAGAGAAAGTCTCCATGTAATCGATTCCTTCTTTCTAAGTGAATCCCTTAGCAACGAGTCTTGCCTTGTATCTCGCAATGTTGCCCAATGAGTCTTTCTTTGTCTTAAAGACCCATTTACATCCAATGACTTTTGCACCATTAGGAAACTCAACACGATCCCAGACTTCGTTACTCTTTATAGAATTCATCTCTTCCTTGATGGCATCGTACCATAATTCTAATTCTTTGTAACTCATGGCTTGTGAAAAGGTCTCGGGATCATTTTTAGCTCCAATGTTATAGTCAGATTCTTGCAAATACACAACATAATCATCAGGAATTGCTGATCTCTTTGGTCTAGTAGATCTTCTTAATGTTGTACCACCATCTTCCTGAGAATTATGTGGTTCAACTCGTTGTTCAAAAGTTCTTGGAAACTCTTGAACTACCTGATCTACTGGAATATCATCAACAACTTGTGGAACTTCAACAATTGGTTGTTCATCACTATTTTGTACTTGAGGGGTGCTGTGAACAATAACCAATCTATCACTTGAGGTGGAAGGTTGAGATTCTGAATGATCCTTCTCAGAAACTATGTTCCTGGTTTGATTGCTCCCACTGATCAAGTTATTTTCAAGAAAATTTGCATTTCTTGATTCCACAATCCTAGTGCTATGAGATGGACAATAAAATATGTAACCTTTAGACCTTTCAGCATATCCAATGAAATACCCACTAATGGTCCTTGGGTCTAGCTTCTTCTCTTGTGGATTATAAATTCTCACTTTAGACGGGCATCCCTAGACGCGCATATGTCGCAAACTCGGTTTCCAACCTTTCCATAATTCAAATGGCATTTTAGGTACAGCCTTGGTTGGAACTCGGTTTAATATATACACTATTGTCTTAAGTGCTTTAGTCCACAAGGATTTAGGAAGATTGGAGCTGCTAAGCATACTCCGCACCATGTCCAATAATGTTCGGTTTCTTCTTTTTGCTACACCATTCTGGTCGGGTGAACCAGGCATGGTGTATTGGGCAACAATCCCATACTCTTGAAGAAATTTTGCGAATGGCCCAAGTGCTTGTCCATCTTTTGTGTATCTACCATAATATTCTCCACCTCTATTTGATCCCATGATCTTAATTTTCTTGCCACATTGTTTCTCTACTTCAACCTTAAAGATCTTAAAGGCATCTAATGCTTCACTCTTTTTATGAAGCATGTAGAGATACATATATCGTGAGTAATCATCTATAAAAGAGATGAAGTATCTCTGACCATGTGAGTCCATGTCTGGACTACATATATCAATATTATGATCTCTAATATGTCCGAACTCCTATTGGCACCTTTCTTTGGCTTATTTGTCTGATTTCCCTTTATGCAGTCCACACAAGTCCCAAAATCCGTAAAATCTAGAGTATTAAGTACCCCTTCATTTACTAATCTTTTAATTCTTTCTATGGAGATATGACCTAATCTTCGGTGCCATAATTTAGAGGAATCTTCATTAATAACACATCTTTTAGTGCCAGTGTGAACATGCATTGAATCATAAGTGACATTGTTCTGTAAATTAATACGGTAAAGACCATTAGACAAAATACTATTCCCAACATAATTAGATTTATAAAATAAATTGAAGGATGTTTCTAAAAAGTTAAAGGAATATCCAAAATGTACAAACCTTGAAACTGAAATCAAGTTTCTAGAAAAACTTGGAACATATAAGGTATTTTCTAATTCTAAAACAAAGGCACTACTTAAAGTTAAATAGCATGTTCCTATAGCTTCTACATGCAAGCCCATCTTGTTTCCTGATAAGATGCTTTACTCACTTCCCACTGGCTTCCTTAGGTTTTGCAAACCCTGCAAGGAATTCGAAATGTGAATTGTTGATCCAGAATCAATCCACCAGATGTTAATATTGACATTAACCATATTAGATTCATAACAAATAAACGAGATTAAATTACCTTTGTCTGCAAGCCATTTCTGAAATTTGGCACATTCCTTCTTCATGTGTCCCTTCTTTTTACAGAAGAAACACTTGGAATCCTTCTTGATATCAACTTGGGGAGGTACTTTACCTTTCCCTTTCCGATTGGCTTGAGATTTTCCCTTTCCACGCGTTGCCAACATTATACTTTCTCCCAGTTCCATCACCAGTCTCTTTTCCTCTTGAACACACATGGTCATGAGTTCATTAATTGACCATTTATCCTTATGTGTGTTGTATGAGATTTTGAAGGGTCCGTATTGGTGCGGAAGGGTGTTCAAAATGTAGTGCACTAGGAAGGACTCCTATATTTCAACCTCGAGTCTCTTCAGTTGAGCCACAGTGTCCCTCATTTGCATGATGTGCTCACGCACACCTTTCACACTAGTGAGCCTCAGGGATGAGAATTTCATGATTAGGGTGCTTGCTAGTGCCTTGTCTGACGTAGTGAATTGATCATCAATGGATTTTAGCAAGTCTCGGACCTTTTCATGTTGATCAACGGAACCACGAATACCAGCTGAAATTTTAGTCTTACTGAACATCATGCTTAGGTGATTAGATTGCTCCCATCGTTCATAAAGCGTGATGTTCGCTGCAGTGTTGGTATTAGTGAGTGCCGGTGGTTCATCTTTCCTAATAGCATAGTCTATGTCCATCCACCCCAAATGAAGGAGAACTCTCTCCTTCCAGACCTTATAGTTATCTCCCTTAAGTTCAAGGATATCACAATGAATTTCAGAGAAATTTGCAGGTTGTGAAATTGCATGAAATTAAAGATCACATGCTTATGTTAAATTTGAGGCCTAAATAAAATTTCATGCTTTACCAATGTAAATCATGCTTAAAAATTGAATCTAATGACATAAAAATTGTTTGTGGACGAAATTTTCAATTCAAGCAGATTCAATTATTCTTTATGATAGAATTTATCAAATTATTCACTTAATTCATAATTCTAAAGGGTATATTATGATTATAATTCGACATAAATTCTATCTTAGATTTGAACTTTATGATAAAACTATTAATTCATAATTCGTGTGGGAAAGTTATGAATAATTTGATATTTTATCCTAATTAATTATATAAAATCAATAAAAATTCTTGTGGGATAAAAATTATTATATTTAGTATAATTAATTACAATTAATGTCTAAATATTCTTTATGTGATCCTAATCAATCATAATATATATATTATTTATTTAGATATGTTGTGGCTATTCTCTAATCAAATAAAAATTATATGGATCACTAAATATTATTTCTTTTATGCATAAAAAATTAACTTGATATGAGAATAATTATAAATTGCATAAATAAAACTATAATATTCATGCATAATCATTCAATGATGGATCTCGTATACTCATCCAAAATAGCATGTATTAATTAAAGTGGAAATAATCAATTCATGCAAATTAAATACTAGCATAGTTAATAAATTTTGCACAACAATTTTCCAAATTGCATATAATTAAACCCAAATAAATATTATAAGCATGTAAAAATAATTGAGCAAAATTTAGACATATTTCCAAATAAATGCCTTAATTCAAAAAATTGTCAAATATGCCATTTAGCCAAACATAGCATGTCTATAAACACCAAGGCAGAGATAAAAAGGCTCTGATACCATATGTAATCATAATTAACGATTCTATAATGCAGAATAAACACTTAAAAGAATCAAAAAAACTTTAATGCCCAAGAAATCATACCTCTAGCCATTGATGCTTGCTCACACTCTGATCTATAATGAAAAACAATATTGCCAATAACTTGTTCTTTCACAGTAATTACCCGAATTTACTGTTGTATGAGGTAATGGAAAAAAAAACTTCCATCCAAGGTTTCCCCAAACTTCCGTGAGATTTTGCAGCGGAACTTGGCAGGATATTTACATTGATATCTGGATTCTAGATATATAGAGCTTCATGCATGTTAATGGAACGAGATGCTTGACTCAGAATTGCAGACGCCTTTCACCCTCTCCACACAAAAATCGCATGGGGCTACCCATTGACCTTTAAAAATGACAGTGTTGTCGATGTCTTCCTAGTTTTTAATGCAACCAAAGGAAACTATATGGAGAGCTATTTTCACTGTATTATTTGAGATTTTGATCTTCAAGAAACAATGGCCAGTAGTGAAGAGCAGCGCGAGCCGCTCTTGAGGAAGGCTGTTAAATATTATGAGAAAGATCTAGGCAGATTGTTCCCAAATCACGTTTGGCACTTCCAATCTGCTCACTAAACTTGATGGTGTAAGGTTGAAGGGGATTGAGTTAGTGAGCTAGGGGACCAAACAAAAGTATATATATCCAAGCTTCCATCAAGCTTTTGTTGGCTATGTGTCAAGTGTTCCACAGATCATTGTAGAGAACCGTAGAGGGAGTAATGGACCCCTCCAGAAGCTCCCAACAATAAATTAGTTAACTGTAGTTGATTTCCGTAACTTAAGGAAATAACTGCAGTTGGTTTCCATAATCTAAGGAAATGACTGTAGTTGGTTTCTAGAAATTACTACAGTTAGTTTCCAGAAAGCCGTTGGGAGAGGGAGTTTAACATAACTCGTAGTTAATTAAGGGTAAATTGTACTTAATTAATATTAAAACCTGGATTAGTGCAAACTGCAATCATGACATCCGACGATTTTTGTTGGCCTGGTCACATGAGGAGTTAATGTCGCATAACCATCAAAGTGGAGCCATCGGATCTGACTGGTGAGGTTGTGGTGATAGCGTTCACATGTAGAGACTTAAAGTGTCGTGAAGTGGTGTGGTTAACTGACCACTGGATAACCATTTGATGTCACAACCCCTACGTTCACATGTGATAATCGTTTGGCGTTTGGTGGATAGCCACTGGAACAACCTGTAATTGTTGCGGTTTGTAGTGTTGCGTTCACATGAGGGGAGGGCTAGCGCTCCCCTAATTGCCCAACCCCTCCCCTAATCGCCCAACTCCATAACATTAAACTTAAATACATGCGGAGTTGTTACATGGTAAGAACCATGGTGTAGAGGAGTTGGTAAAGTTGTAGGGACAGTAGGCTAGAGGTCATGGGTTTGACTTGACCTCCAACCAAATTTTTGCTGCAATGTATATACCTCCAACCTAAACTTTGGGAGGTTCCACGTGGCGGCCTTCGGGCTTGCCACGTGGCATTCTTCCATTGGTCCAAAATAAAACCAATAGAAACACGCCAACACACCACTATACAACCCAACCAAAAAATTCCACCTATCCATCCCTGATTCGTAGTTGACCATGCCTAGTCACCTGCCACATCAATAGTATGGACTGCTGACTGTGCAATGACTGGGCATTGTTTTTGCAAATTTTACCTATTTAGCAAAGCGATTAGAACACAGTAATTTTCTCATACGAACTCGGTTTTCGACAAAACACGTTGTGTTAGGATCATTTTTCTGAGACAGATGTGGTCGTTTAGGTTTCAAGCCATTCTAAGAACTTTGATTTTTGAGTTAAATACTGAGCACCTGATCAGTTTTGGGATGGAAATTGGTTACAAGGCAACAAAATAGGGTTATAGAAAGGATATTGGCACACCCAATATCAAACCATCAATTTTAGTGAGATCATAACCATGAATTTAAGTGAGATCATAATCATGAATTTTATTCGAACTTAATTTGAAAAGAAAGAACAACCGCAGAAGACATTTTCCTAGTCTTCAATCACTTTGTCATTACTTACACATTATGTGAATGCGTTGGCAGTGAGAGGAATGCTTAAACATTATGTGAGTGCGTTGGCAATGAGAAGAATTCTTAAATCTATATTTGATGGTGAGCAACTTGGTGTGTGTGAAATCTTGCAGCGTGTATGAGTTCTTGAGCCACATGCATCCTCTGCAACGCCATCTTGGAAGAAGACAATAGAAAATTTGTTTACATCAATAATAACTTTCTAGGATCACAAAAATAACTATTTTTATTGTATCTTAATTGTATCCCCAGGGAAGCTGAGCTTCAGTCTCCTCTCCCTAATAACGGCGCCAATTATGTTATCACTGCAGGAAACTCTCCTAGGTTGTAGCTTGGAGATGCCTGGTAACCCACGTGATGAATATGTTTTATATGGAGGCTATGTGGGGACAGATATATGCTTTGCCAGAGATGGAGAGGACACTGAGATGGGGTACAATGTGCGTTCACGAGGGGATGTCAGATGGCCAGAAAAGTGATAAAAACGGTTTCGGTTTTTCAAAACATATAATCGATAGATTATGCCTATTGATATACCTGGTCCTGCTTCTAGTTTTTAGGAATTCTGTTGTTCGTATTTTGTGATTAATCTGACATTACAGATTTATTTTCTTGCTGTTATACAAACTCTGTATTAGTAGCAAGGGAAATACAACACGATTCCCTTGAACGTTGTAAGAGGATTTGGGCAAAAAATTCATTTTGATATCAAACCATCTACATCTTACAAGTGAGAATCCCGGGTCAAAGATCCATAACCCACGTTGCGACCCTGTAGGAAACAATGTGAGTTGTTGAATCAGATGACTGTTTCAACTTTGTTTCCACACAAGACATGCATGAACACCCTCAACTTGACAAGGCTTTAGACCACTAATGCTCAATAGTTTATAGATTTAATGAATAGATGGAGAATCTTGACTGTACCAGTAGATACATATATAAACACATATGAATGGCTAGCTACAGAAAGTAAATGAAGCTTGGAGATCTAATTTATCAATGCAGAGATAAGATGACTGTTATCTGGCATTAGACACAGAAGAAAACATGAATAACTTATTCATGTGCAAGATTAGAACAGAGGAGAAGATGGAAATTGAACATGTAACAACAAAAGAAGCTTCTATTACTACAATGAAGATGAGATGCTAGGACGAATAGAGTATCCACAGTCTCCAAAAGTTGAACCCTTTGTTTCTTCTAACTCTCAACCATTTATAGGCTTTTACAATGCTCTCGAACCCTCTAAGGCTTGAGGTGTCTTAATCTATCCCCTCTGTCTTCTAACTACTTGATGCCATAACTAGACAAACATGAGCTCAGAGGTCTCTTTTCCTGATAAACACAGTAAACAAATTATGGTAATAATGCCGCGTTGTCGAGTGGCTCGCTCGTGCCAGTAGCGTTCCATGACCATTTCTATTGGTTTGGCTGCATCGTGTTTTTTTCCCCTTTTGGCCATGTATTCCATTATTTTAGTTCAACTGTCTGATTGTCACAAACACTGACAAAGCCAACAACTTTCCTCACAAGGTGACTAATGGGAAGTGGATTATGAGGGCACATGAGCCGTTGGATGGCGTGGATTGACGGTCGTGATGTTGATCGGGCGACAAAGGACAAATTGTGGTGATCATGAACGAGGGCCATTGGATCAGGAGGAACAGACGAAGGAGATCAATCGTCGAAGGCTTGGAGTCGTGGCGGGAGCAGAATAAGTCCAAGTCATCAGATCTTGGGTGGGTAGATCGAGCGGAGGAGGTGCTCAAGAGATAACGCCCAGGAGCGGTTTTACCCAAGTGGGAATGGTTTCAATCGGTGGTCATCGGGTGGTAAGCAGAAAAGGTCAGAGCCTACCCTATTCCATTCATTGGGGGCCATGTAGCAACAAAGGAGAGAGAGGAAACCACCTTTATCAGGTGGGTATCCTTCTTGCTTGTTGCCCGCGTGATATGCGCAATAGCCATTAGATCTGGTGGGAATGATCTAACGATGATGATTGATCGAGCATCTCACGTCGGTCAGGTGAAGTGCAGACTATTGGATCAGTGGGAAGATTGACGGCGGGGGGACACGGAGGTACGGGATGTCCTCGAGAAATGTGCAAAGGGCACATATGGGCAGAAAGGTAAGGTTTTCGGGGCAAAAATGGGTTAATTCACGTAGGGCCAAGCCGAACGTGGATTTTGTTATGGTGTGAGGGTTGGGTTAGGGAGTGAACACGAATGGGAGTGGATGAGTGAGGAAAGTGGGGTGATGGACCATGTGGGAACCTCTCCACGACAGCAAAACAAACCATTTCCTCCCTTTAGCCTTCAAAATAGCAGCGCTGCACCTCAAGGATAATAGAACCAAAATAAGAACAACTTACAAAAATATCTTTGAATGCTACAATTGTCTGAGCGTGCGACTAGCCTAACTATCCTAATGATTACATAACAAACTTGATTCTTTTCTTGAAAATGAAATATTAACAAAATTGCAAAAATGACATGAGTATGCCATTGTTGTCACAACAAATTCTCTCCATTGTTGATTCCTCTGATCTCCTAAGGTGGATTCAGGCTCCATTATATGGGTTTGTGGCAAGCTGATGATCTAGCCATGCCTCTACCATTGTATTCCTCTCCATGGTTACCTTCCAATTCACCTATCATTTTTTCCCTCTATCTGCTTAAATTTCCCCTTTTTGGAGCTGGCCATGATTTAGTGTGGTGGCATTGGAGGTGTTATGCACTGGTTGATGGCTAAATGAGGTCAATCATAGGATGGGTGATAGAGGAAAACTATTGAAACAAATTAAAATTTAAACACTAACAACAAGTAAGTGGTGACTATGGAGTATGGTGGAATGATGTGTGGATGGGAGACACGTTGAGCCATGTGATTGGATGAGAAGTGGAGGAGGGAAGGCCCTCAGCCTTGCAAAAAATCATGCTCACTTTTTGAAGTCATCAATGTGTTAGCGTGTTGGCGGTAGATGTGGTCCTCTTACTCTAGTGGGGTAATAAACAAGGTTGGGAGTAGGGCTCGACCCCCCGGAGTCAATCCTGGTCATTGATCGGCCACACCTGACAGTTGATGTTGACCATTCTGGGGGCTAGCGTCAAATTATCCACGGTGCTAGTTACCCCACTGAAACTCTTTTTGACACTAGCAATTGTCAAATATACCGTGATCCACCCCCTTGGTTGCTCGTCAATTAATTTTTTCATTCAATGCAGAGGTGGACCCCCTTCCCTCTGTCTTTACCTTTCTCACATTTTCCTGATGTTCTTCTTTGTTTTACCTTCCGGGATACCCCACCAGGATGAGGTGGCCAATAGGGTCAACCCAACCCTTTGTTTATTAGTTGTCGCTCTGTCCACTGTCACCATATCCTGACACTTTGCAACCTATCACTGCCGCTAATTGAATTCTCCACATTGATCCCTCCGGGATAATGTCACCATGACATCACTCCTACCATGTGTCGACCTTTGAGTGTGACATTTTTCATTCAAAAAAGGGCCAATTGGGTGCCCAAAAATGCCATACTTGCATGCCAAATGTCCACCTCCTATTAGCTAGTGCTGACTTCACAATCCTTTTTTGTTTGTGTCAATCATGAGGCGTTACTTGTCTTCTTTTGGAGGAGAGAGAAAGGTTCCTCTGAGGCCTATTTTGCTACCTTTCCCTTTGTTAATTCACTTTTGGCCTTATCGGCCTTTTTCTTTGTTTTTCCGCCAAAATCCTTCGGGTCGACTCCCCTCTATTGCGATGCCTATTTATTTTTCTTCCAGACTATCACAGCTAGGTGGGCTCTACCCACTCTGTTCCATCTTGACGCTACAACTCTTGCGTTGTTATTTGAAATTTCTACGTCGAGATGACGTCATCCTGGTCCTCCTCTCCTGGAACTTAACACTACGTGCTCCTACCATTTTTTCGGGGCAACCCTACTCACTCAAAACATCTCGACACTTTATTTCTTTCGCTCTTAACACACTTTCAGGGTAAACTAGCCAAGTGAGCTCCACCAGTGACCAATATTTTTTTTTTCATTGCTAATGTGTTGGTCATGTCTACCCGGAGCTTTGCGTACAGGATCTACCTGCCTTGCCCCCAAATTTGATACTTAAGCCATCTTTGGCTACGCACCAAAATTTCACCCAAATCCCTTTTAGTTATGCAATATTCAACTTGTGGTCACTAGCTTTGACAAGCTCTATCTAATGATGTGGGGGCCATTTTCAAACTTCTGCATACCACAGGAAAGCTCTTCCAGATCACTTTTTGGGTGAATGAATATGATGTGGTCTTTGCGTTCATCTTCTGCTAGAAAAATGGCTTCAAATTTTTTTATTCTTTGAACTAGTCCTCCTAATATCCTATTCAAATTTCCCCATGAGTATGCCTTGGCCTTGATTTTCTTTTAAATCCCATTTTATTTTTTTGGAGTTTTCAATTCCTCCCTGCATACAAGAAAAAATCTCCTCTGCTATATGAAAGAATAAAAGGGAGGATGAGGAAGGTACAACATCGGATCCAACTAGGGAGAGTGCCTTGCAGGCAAGGTGTTGAGAACTTGAAAACTAGTAGCCTTCACTATTGAGCATGGAGTCAAAAATATATTGAATCTGCAAAACCAGAAAATCTCCATGGAACTTTATTTATTGGGAGTCCTCTCCTCATAAAAAATGAAATGCATAACTATAACTTTTAAAAACTAGAAATTAAATTCTCACCTAGTGAGCTTATTTATGTACAGTTCCTACTTATGCATAGGGCTCCATTCACCCAAGTGAGATCAACCTTCCAATGATACCAACCCAACATCTGGGTGCTAGACCTTATGCCTTTGTGTTGCTAGAATTCAGAAATCAAAACAGGCATGCACCATGTGAAATTTTTAGGTAAAACATTTAATACATACCCCAAAATTGCAAACTATTGTTGACCAAAGAAGGATGTCATATAGTCATCTACTGGATCATAGAATTGATGAAAAAAATTGCAGTTGCCTCCCTTTCTTGAAAATTTTCTAGAAAACAATCTTTTTGCAAAAGGCAATGACATACAATGCCTGTCTCTTCAACTTTGGGATCTTCTTGAAAATTTTGTTGTTGGTAATCTTCTCCCCACTTGCTTGTAAGTGGATCCTTTTGAGATTTTACAACAATATTGTCCTACCAAGAAGAAGAAACTATCTTTATTTGTTGGGGAGCATTTTCTTCTTGTGGTTGTATTTGTCATATGATCATACCTTGTTCTCCATCTAAAGGATGTAATTTATAAATTGGGGCTTCTTTGTCAACCCCATGGTTAGCTTCATCTTTTTGTGTAGCTTCCCATGACTGGGACTATTATGGTTTTGCAACACCCAACTCCCCATCTAAGTCATACAAATCATATAAAGGATAACCATCAAATTCAACAAAATAAGATCTCTGAGGGTTTGCTTGTAGCTTAACAATGTCTCCTTCTTCCTTTTCTTCATTGTTGGGCAACACTTCTTGATGTACGTTTATGATTTCTTGGAGTTGGGCTCCACAAGTATCTTCAACAACATCATGAGTCTTAGAAAGATTTTCAATATTAAAATATTCACAACAATCTTCAAACAAAGAGTCTGGTGGATATAATATTTTACAAAAATCATTATATCGTAACTGAAAGCGCTTCAAAGAAGATATGCTGCCATGAGGTAGGGTTTTGTACCAAAATCTAGATTATTTATCCAAAGAATACATGAACAACTTCATTTTCACATCTTCATGAGCAATATCCTATTTCTCCATGCATTCATGAAAGTTCTTAAGGTGTTAGGTTGGGCTTCCATATGCGCTTCCACGGAATCTAGGAAAATATGTATACCATTCTTGAAATGGAGGAACATGATGAGGGTAACCAACAATAGAAGAAAAATCAAGTGGGTCGAATTTGTTGGCCAATAATGCAGAAAGGGCCATTTTGAAAACCCCTTTAGGTGAGAGATCTGAAACCACACTTCCTTTTCTCACCCAACAAAAGGACTGTACAAAATATATACCCAAGGAAACATATTCAAATTCATTCCTCGACAACGGTGCTAGAAGATGTTGTCGCTCATAGAGATAACCATCGTGTTGAGAATAAGGGTCAATGCCTAGGACATCTTAGTCTCTCTTTAAGATGAATTAGTGTTACTCAAGAGATAAATGTAAAATTATTTAAATTTGTCTCAATTACCCTACTTAGTGGCAGATTCAATATACACATAAATAGTATATCATTCCTGAGTAAATGTTAAAATTTGGTGGCCTACACACAGATAATACAACTTGGTTGGTCGTTGCAGTAAAGGTGAAAATAAGAAATATAAGGAAGAAAACCAGTGCAGAGGGTTTGATAGACACAAAATCCTATGTACTAAATCCCAGTAGAATCATGAAAATATAAAGGAAATGAGGTGCAAAAATTATGGAGCGCATTTTAGGGCTTTCAACTCAATATCTCACAAGTACTATCTATTATATCATGACATAGGTAAATATGAAATCTCATAGGTACCGTATGGTATCATATAACATAGGTAAATCTACAATCTCACATGTACCATATGCTATCACATAACATAGGCAAATCTCCAATCTCACAGGTACCGTCTGCTACAACATAACATAAGTAAATTTTTGACTTAAGAGTGTATCCAACGACTACAATTACATAATTTTTGAAGAAGAAAAACACATGAAGTGATACACAGAGGTAGAAATCATACTACATATCCCAATGCTTGGAATCACCAAAAACTTCTTCATTAATCTTCAATAATGAAACACATCTCATAGGCCCAAACTTGCAAAATTTGCAAAACAATTACAGCCTCTGGAACAAGAAAATTGAACCAGCAAAACCAAAAAATATAGAACCCCAACTAAAGAGTCTTTCTTCCCCTTTTATAGGGAGAACCAAAATAAGAACAAATTACAAAAATATCTTCGAATGCTACAATTGTTTGAACTACACAGTTGTTTGAGCGTGTGACTAGCCTAATTGTCCTAATGATTACATAACAGACTTGACTCTTTTCTTAAAACTGAAATATTAACAAAATTGCAGAAATGACATGAATGTGCCATGGTTGCCACAAAAAAACTCCATTATTTATTCCTATGATCTCTTAAGGTGGACTCGGGTTCCATTATCTGGGTTCGTGGTGGGTTGATGATATGGCCACACCTCTACCATTATATCCCTCTCCATGTTTACCTACCAATATAGCTATCATTTTCTCCCTCTAACTACTTAAATTTCCCTTTTTAGAGCTAGCCATGATTTTGGTGTGGTGGTGTTGGAGGTGATTTGCATTGGCTGATGGCTAAACAAGGTCAAGCATAGGATGGGTGACAAAGGATCATTTCTGAAACAAATTAAAATTTGAACACTAATGACAAGCAGGTGGTGACTATATAGGAGGGGAGTATGGTGGCATGATGTGTGGATGGGAGACACATGGATTCGTGGGATTGAATGGGAAGTGGAGGAGGGAAGGCCCTCGACCATGCAAAAAATCACACTCACTTATTGAAGTCGTCATTATGTTGGCGTGTTGGTGGAAGGTGTGGTCCCCCTACTCCGACAGGGTGAATGAACAAGGTTGGAAGAAGGGCTCGATCCCCCCAGAGTCAATCCCTGCCATTGATCAATCGTTCCTGACAATTGACATTGACCATTATGGGGGCTAGCGTAACATTATATGTCACGCTATTTACCTTGCAGATACACTTTTTGGGACCATCAATTGTCAAATAGATGGTGATACACACTCTTAGTTGCTCGTCAATTAACTTTTTCATTCAATGAGGAGGTGGACCCCCTTCCCTCTGTCTTTACCTCTTTCGTATTTTCCTTATGTTCTTCTTCATTTTTCCTTCCAGGATAATGTGTCGGGATGAGGTGGTTGGTAGGTCCCGCCTGACCCTCTGTTTATTGGTTGTCGCTTTGTTCACTGACACCGTGTCCCGATACTTTACAACCTGACATCGCCGCTAATTGAATTCTCCATGACGATCCCTCTGGGATGACGCCACCATGATTTCACTCCTACCACGTGTCGACCTCTAACTAGTGACACATTTCATTCAGAAAAGGGCCACTTGGGTGCCCAAAAATGCCATATTTGCATGCCACTTATCCACCTCCTATTAGCTAGTGTTGATGTCACAATCCTTCGTTTTCTAGGCCAATCATAAGCTGGCACCTATTTTTTGTTGGAGGAAAGAGAAAGGGTCCTCCAAGGCCTATTTTTCTACATTTTCCTTTGTTAATTTTCTTTTGGCCTAGTTGACCTTTTTCTTTGTTTTTCTTCCAAAATCGTCTAAGTCAGCTCCCCTTTGTTGTGCTACCTATTTTTTTTTTCTTTCAGGCTCTCATATTCAAGTTGGATCCACCTACCTTGTTCCATGTCGATGCTACAACCCTTGCGTCGTTATTGAAATCTCTGGGGTGAACCCTATCCTCCTCTCCAGGTGGTTAACATTGTGTGCTCCTAACATTTTGTCGAGGTAACTCTATCGGGTGGACCTTGCCCACGTAGAACATCTTGACACTTTATGTCTTTCTTTCTTAACACTCCGCTAGGGTAAATTCGTTGGGTGGGCTCCACCAATGACCAATAAAGTTGTTTTCCGCTGCTAACGTGTTGGCCACGTCTCCCAACAGCTTTCTTAGTTCCATTGTTTCATTCTAATTTTTTTTCTTGTTTTCAATCATATTTCCTAATGCATACAATATGGAACACATAATATGAGAAGTAAGAAAACTTGAATTACCTGTATTTGCACGAATTTTTTGAATTGCATGGTCATGTTGTTCTCTCAATGCATGTCATCTTTTTCTCATCCTTTGTAGATTTCTCTGCAAGACCATTTTGTACCCTACTGGATTTAGGGCAGAATTTATCCTTAAGTGGCGGAGTTAATCATGTTGGATTCATGAAAGAATCCTCTATCCAATGACATATGAGTTTAACACTTCTGAATTCATATGATATTTTTCATCTAATTTCTTTTAAACATAGTGTTTGAATTTTTTTTGAACAGTTTCAAACAGGTTGAATAAAAAATCAATAACATAAAATACATGCAATGGAATTTTTTCAAAAAATACTACTATCTTCATTTATGAATCCTCTTCAAAAGGGTACTCTTTGTTTTTCAATTTATTTAAATAGTTGAAAAAAATATTACGTGAACACGTGTCTGAAAAATGCAATTGAAATATTACTTCGCCAGCTTCGAAAAATAATAAAAAATATAATTTTGCATAAAAATAATAATTTGTTAATATGCATAACTTAGTTCTCTTTGTGTAGATCATATATATATATATATATATATATATTACACTTTTTAGGCTAAGTTGTGCTATGTGAACACACACATACCTCTTAGGATGTGCAAAAATTTGCAAGGAAAAGCATTTCACTTAATGAAAAATTGACATATTATATGACACTAAATTTTTTTGCAAAAGATATCACTAGGACAACAACATAATTCCTTACAAATTTTCTTTTTACAACGAATCAAATTTCACAATGCTTATATGAATTTTGAAGGTTAAAATTCAATAAAAGAGTAAAATTATAATTTTTCATCGCCATATTTGACCCAAAAGTGTAACCCATCTTCACACATTCACCCAGAAATTAGATTGTCGAGTTGGAGTATGTACCTACAAAAGAGAAGTTCGTTGATATATTCACTGAACCTCTTCTAAGGGATCATTTTGAGTACTTAATGCAGAGATTGCAGTAGTTCCTCTTAACTCTCTCCACTAGATCTTACTTAAGATGAAGAAAGGTAGCTAACCAACGTTCAACATCTTAAGATGTAGCTCCCAGGTCCACAAGGTCAACAAGATAAAGGGGGAGATTATTGACAAGGTGAGCATGTTGGTATCTTTTCCAATGATGTCAAATGGGGAGAACTATTTGTGATCAAACAAAAGGGGGAGAAGAAGCTCAAACAAAATAAAATGGGAGAGGTAACACCACAAAAGAGAAGTACACCACCAAAATTATACCAGAGCTGCAACACACAAAAGAGAATTGCATAAAAAGGGGGAGCAACATCCAAAAAAAAAAAGAGAGGGAGATAAAAAATACACTTTTATTTTGTTTCTATGGTGTTATTTTCGTTTTATCATGGTGTTGCCATCAATGCCAAAGGGGAGAATGTTAGAAATGTGTTGTCATTGATGGTAAAGGTCAAGAATATGAAGGCAAAATCAATGATGATTCCAAGAAGAATGAAGAATAGCTCAAAGTATGGTAAAGACAAATATGGAAATTTTTTAGTGACTTTGAAGCCATTTTTAGTTCAACAGATTAGTTCAAGAGGTACTGGGACCCACTCAGATGGATAAAGCTATGAAAGATATTTTTAGTGGTATGTGGAAGTCCTCAAATGGCCCTCTAGATCATAAGTCATTGCCAGTCAAAGTTAAGAACACCCAAAGTCAAAAGGTGTAGAGTTAAAGCTGGAAAAAGGGTCAACTTGGTGATAGTTTGGCTGTGGGGCAAAGTTGGCAGAGCTGCTAAACCAAAGGTTAGGGCAGATGTGACCTAACAACACAACAGAAAAAGCGCTCTTATTTTCCAATTATGGAGCCCTCACAGCATCTCTTCCCGACAGGAGGTTCCTAAGATGGTTCAAAAGTCACGCATAAAGGGAGTGCCCAAAATGACATTAGCTCAGGAGGAGTCAACATAGTAGAAGAGGAAACAAATGCATTTGATTGGCAAAATTAATAGAAGGAGGTCCCCATGGGACAACTCACCCCGAGATGAGTTCCCCGATAGAGCAAGGCACAACATAGAAGGTTGAGGCCCAAGATGGCATAAGGCCAGGAGATGGGGCACAAATCAGTGAAGCAAAAAAGAAAAGGCCCATGACCCTTAAACTTATCAATAAAGAAATTGACGTAAAATAAAGGTTCGCGAACTCCCTTTTCCTTCGTACTCGGGACAACATGGAAAAATCAAATAGTGACATGTGGCAACATTTTACTAGCTCATGATGGCGTCAGTACAAGGGAAATGTGAGGCATGTGTTTTCGGTGTTTTCAGGTGGTTAAGTGGGACAAATCTGAGTGACACATGTCACGAATCAGATGGAACCACGTGACGTCATATGAAACCCATCATCCTGGAAGACACTCCCTGAAAGGTTAAAATGGGGCACAAGGCGATGACACTTGGGATGACTAAGCACTGAGAGTATGTGGCAGATAACTCACCCCGACTAGTTATTGAATGGCTTGCAAAAGGAGAGGTGGTTTCCACCATGACACATCATCCCAAACCAATGATCTTGGAAAGACTTGAGTTTTCGCAGCAGAGGGTGCTCTAGGGTGATAAAGCCTCGAGAAACCATGGCAAATATAGATGGAACCAAGAACCAATAATAAAGTACCAAGGCCATGTCACCGTGGAAGTGCCAGCTTGGAAGAAAATTAAATAGCACAAAGGAGAGAGCTCCAAGATGACTAGGCTCTAAGACAACATAAAGAATAGGTGACACAAGTGGCAGTGTTGTGGAACAATAACAAAAGTGTCAGGGAAATGTCTCCCTATAAGCATTTTCAAAGTCATATATGGATGAAAGGTTGGTAGCTAAGGCGAGCACTAGGACTTGGTTATGTGGATAGGTGTGACCAAGGGCACAAAGAAATATAAAAGAAAATAAACCCTCAAGGCTTAAGGTGCAATGGGCTTGCAAATTTATATATGGTAGCATTTTATCTGAAGAGCTTTGGGCCTATGTTAAAGCACTTTGGTGCTTATAACAAAGGTTTGAAGCCTAAAACATGAAAGGGTTGGTAGTTTGGAAATCTTATTAAAACGCTTCAAGTTATATTTAAGGTTAATGCATAAACATGTTGGCAACTAAAATTTGAAATTTTATGCAAAACAGAAAGTGCGCTAAACTTTGGAAATAAAGACATGAATAAGTTGGTAGCCAAGATAGTAGAATAGGTAGTTAAGAGGGAGTCTTAGTATTTTAGTTGAACTTGGAGATCAACCAAACTTATAAAAGCACTACTAAATTTAAAAAGTTCTAAAATAACAAAATTGAACAGTTGAGCTCAATTTTTCTTGCAGAAACAGGTAAGGAGAGTTATAAGACTTAGAAATCATGTTCAGAAAACATGTTTGAAGCAAGACAAAGACATAAACAAAGATTCATGCAAACATTAAAATAAAAGTTAACTCAAAGATAAATGACTAAAAATATCAGTCCAAATTTTTAAAAAGCATAATCGAATTGGTGTGTTGAAATGATGTTGGTGAGATTCATGGATTAAAATTGTTGATGAGTTTGGTGGTTTTTTCTTCAATGAACAGTGATTATTGAAGGTGTTTTGATAGTGATTTTAGTGAGTGTTTTAAGATATAATTTTATTTGTTAGTAAAAAGAAGTGGCCTTCATGATTTGAGTATGAAAATTGCATGAAAGATGAATCATTGAGGTCAAGCAAGTTGTAGCTTGCAAAGGCAATGGTTGTAGCTCCTTCTAGTAGTTGCTAGTAAAAATTAGGAGTTGGAACACCTTTCAGTGGTAGTTGCTAAACTTAAGACTTGTAGATCCTTTTAGTTGTAGTTGATAAATCAGGGATTAATAGCTTCCTTCTGGTTGTAGCCAGAGAACATTGTAACAACAAGTAGTAGTTTTCCTTACTAAAGTAAATTGAAGAAATAATTTGCATAATATATGTGTACTATTTGTGTCATTTGTGTTATTTATGTTGATTCTTACCATGCTAATCTGAATTAATTGTTGAAATATTCATTGGTATCCTAATACATTTTGCAACTAAAAGTTTTAAACTTCCCACAATATTGATTCAACTCCCCTCTCAGCATTGTCCTAGTTTTTAACATTTCTTTGGGTGGAAAATAGTAAAAGAGGAGGGAATCCTTTTGGTTAAGTGGAAGGCCTTGGAAAATCCCAACAAATGTCAGTGGGCAGGGATTAAAAAACACATCTTTGTTGATAGAATCATTGTTAGTGAAGATTCTTTGAAAGATATTATTTTGATATGGAATGTGGAGTAAATTAGTGAAACAAAAATACTTCCTTGGTCACATCGTGGAACTGAACTGAAGTAAAGTCAATGCAAGGTGTTTCAATATTTGGAAGGGCTTGGTTTAGCCCTTCCTTTTCCTTAGAAGATGGGTGGTTTGTAGCAAATAGGAAATGGTCCCAAGTTCATTTGGGACTTGATTCAAATAAAGGAGGGGCTTATATTATCTTATGGACATTAATGTTGGTAGAGAGTTTGATTGTGGGAATCAAGAGTGGTTGTCGGAGGATGTGATAGATTTACATGGGATTATAGCTCAATATGTGATGTCAGAATCATATTTCTATAACACCAAATGATAAGGAAGACAAATTGGTGTGGTCATGGAATAAATCAACCAAAATTCTAGTAGAAAAACATGGATATGAGGCACTCACTTATCCAATTATGGATGAATAAAATAAAGGGTGGAAACCAATTGTACGGAAATGTAAATGTTCGTAAAGAACAAGCATTTTTGTTTAGTCAGTGTTGGCTAATAAGGTTCTTACTTGGAGCAATGGATGAAAGTGGAGCTAACAGGGTGCCAATAGGTGTGCTATTTGCAAGTATGATGGAGAGTCAATGAATTATCTAATAGTCTCATATTTGATTGAGAGTCAACAAATTTACTAATTCTCTCATATCCAATAATTAAGTGTGGAAAGAAGTTCCCAAATCGCTCTAGATTGTTCACTTTCATGGAATTTTCATTCTTACAAGTAGCATAAGTTGCAAGAGGGAGGGACACGAAGGGGCAAGAAGGGGTGTGGGGGTTGGGTTGCAGGGGGCGACAACCTCCCCCTACCAAGGGGTTTGTAAGGGGCAGTAAGGCAATGCCCCAGGAGTTTTTTTTTTTTGAAAACCCAATAATAGTAGGAAGGACCCAAAAATGAGGGGAGAACCCAAAGATGGTGGGCAGAACTACCCATGGATTTGCACATAGTTTTCACACATGGTTTTAGGCATGATGGGTTTTTTATGAAACCCAATAATAGGAGGGCAGACCCAAAAATGAGGGGAGAACCCAAAGATGGTGGGCATAACTACCCATGGATTTGTACATAGTTTTCACACATGGTTTTAGGCATGACGGTTTTTCTCACAGGGGGCGAAAACCTCCCCCTACCAGGGGGTTTGCACTGGGCAGTAAGGCAATGCCTCAGATTTTTTTTTATGCAAACCCAATAATAGTAGGGCGGACCCAAAAATGAGGGGAGAACCCAAAGATGGTGGGAAAACCTACCCATGGATTTGTACATAGTTTTCATGCATGGTTTTAGGCATGATGATTTTTTCTCATTGTATTTCAAATCTAGAGTGTGTGTGTGTGTATATATATATATATATATTATATATATATAATATATATATATATATATATATATATATATATATATATATAGATAAGCATTGGAAAAAATATAATGAAGACTTTCATATTGGACTATAATCTCTATTTATATTTTATATTCTTACTATTGTTTATTTTTCTATTTTAAAATTTCATTTGCAAATAATTTCTCTATAAAATTAAAACCTACATTTTAAAAACTTACCTTTTCATATTAAAATTTAACACATGAATATTGGACATGAAAAACAACTTAATAAAGCAAATATTATATGATGGTGTGCATCACCATTATTATAATCTTTATATGTTTTAAAAGATTAAAGTAACAATTTTGAAATTTGTTTTGCTTTGTATTAAAAAGCTAATAGATTCCAAAACAATAAT
>APFE030817631.1:59674-87313 GCA_000404065.3 Pinus taeda | reverse complement strand
CAGGAATGTAATCATGAAAACAAGATTATAAAACATTTCAAATTCCAAGCAATACCTCATGGTGTTCCCCCTCCATTGTTCCCTTTTGGTGTTCACTATTCATTGCGCCCTGGTGGATGCCTTGTACAATACATGTACATGTATTTATTAAGAATTTTAAATTGTACAGGAAAATTATGCATAAAATCCCAATAATAAAAAAATTGTGAGATGTATTTTTTAAATTTTTTAGATGATCCTATCCCCATTGTCAATTCCATCGCTAAAGTCCTTAGAGAATGGTAATCATCTCCACAAACCTAAAATTCCAAAATTTTAAAACTATCAGATAAATCTATCTCATTTTTTAATGAAACTTCCACTTCAATTTATATGAAAACATAAGTGAAATATTCAATACTTGTGGCACATCTCCTAATAGGGAGGAAGACGGTGGCACTATGGACAAAACATCGGTCAAAATCAGAATCTATGAACATTTAATTATATATACATAATTATTTCTTTTAAAAATGTGTCCTCACAATATACCGATATAATAAAAGTAGAATAATAACTGTATCAATATGAACTCTTCAAAAAAATGAACATCTCTCAAAATATTTGTATTGCAATCTGAACCTAGGACTGTGAAATAATCAAAATTGCTCTCAACAAACAAGTTAACTGCAAATGGTGAACATATGATACATTTGTGTTAGATTATATATGAAAAAAAATAACAAAATCTACATGAATCGAAATTAACTCATACATTACAAAGTATATTAAAATCTCCACCCTAATCATTTACACATATCGATCCTACACCCTCTTCTCATGAGCAATTAGGTATTTCCAACCATTATGACAAGACTTTGCATATTCTTTAATCTCCTCAAAATTCATATTATTTATCTTCTCATCTATTTTATATACAAAATTAGCACATGCCTTAAATCTTTCTTTTTGTTGATTTAGACCAGTATCAATTCCGGCCAATGCACTCCGTATGTTGTCTATAATGGCATCCCTTCCTTCTCGACCCATTTGAGAAGTGGCATCCATCTCTGACAGCAAAGTTACTAGACGAGGAGGTTGTAATATCAAAGGTGGTTGAGGGTGAGGCAATTTAGTATCACATAATGAACCCTGACAATCATATAACTGACCTTTCTTCGTGTGATAATATTCAAATGGAAGGTCATTATAATCGAGTTTCATACCCAAAAAGAATTGTCCATAAATAATTTTGCAAAATCAATTGGAACCTCATCATTCCATAACATCTTTCTATAGGGTCCAAGCAACCTATGATATAAATGGCTAGCTATATCAGGTTGCTTGAAAGATTGCACCTTGAGCCTATTTCTTTTTGGCCCTTCTTTGAAAATAAACATAGATTTTGCATTTTCTTTTCTAACCCTTTTATTAACCTCAACCCATTTATCGAGACCCATCATTGCCTCCTTTCTACGCCTCATCATATCCATAAATGAATCTGTGATTGGCCCAAGCTTCTCCTAAACATAAATAAATGAGCTTAGAGAGTGCACAATTATTTCTAAGATTTCTCTACTCTCTGCAGGAGCTCCAAACTCCCAAGATCCTTCCTCAATTCCGAATAATGATTTTTACACCTTTGTAATGTATATTGTTGGATATTTGTCTCCCAAGGAAGCTCATCAGGAATATCAGATGGATAAGTTGTAGTTGGTCTATGGCCTTGTTCTTGAACTGTCCGGCTTCAGTTACGTCTAGTTGGACCAACACTTTCACCCTTTGGATCAATATATAAAATTACATAAATATAAAAACATGTGAACAAATGTATTCATACATGTAAGAGAGATAGACATGTACACACATATGTCCATTCAATCCATTCAATTCATATACATGTAGAAATTTGTTTTAACATATATTTTTTTTTATATAATTTACCCAAATGATGTTGACCACCCTAAAAAAGTCTAGCACCCTGAGATTGATGACCACTTGGAGAATGTTAACCACCATGAGATTGATGACCACCCTGAGAATGTTGACCATCGTCACATGACAACATAGTGAGCAAAGCATCTAAAAAAAATATAAAATGATCTCAATATATATGTATACATACATATGATTATACTTATTTATCATTTATGTCAATGCACATAAACATATATCTATAATAAATACTACGAAGTGAACGATGGACCTCCCCCAATTCATTTGATATTCTCTCTGATCCATGACCTCGACCTCCCCCTCTAGTAGATGCTTGAGACTCTATTGATGTTCACCTTGAATAATCATGTGGAAAAATATCATTGACGATATGGATATCTATAGATATATAGATGCATGATATTTAAAAAGTTACCTCATCAATTTACAATTCTTTTTAAAATTGTTATTGAAAAAAATCAAGAATTCAGAAAATTGTTGTAACCCTTGAAGTTACCTCATGCATTTAAACATCTTGAAATTTCTATTTAAAAATATTAATAATTTAGAAAATTGATATAACCCTTGAAGTTACCTTGTGCATTTTATTGATGTAACCCTTGAAATTACCCCACGAATTTTAAGATATTAAAATTGCCATGTAAAAACATTGAAAGAGTTCAGAAAATTAATGTAACAATCTAAAACTCTTCACTTAAAATATACTCAAGACTAAAACACAAATGTTGAGGCACACACATTATGAAAATTAAATACAAAATTATCTAAAACATGTCAAGTTCACCAAGCTCCATTTACATAGTGATGACACACTTGGTATAGAATTGAAAAACACGCATGCTCATTAAGAATGACACGTTTATAACTAAAAGAAAACACACATATCAAAATATATCTTACAATGTACATCAATAAATATTGATGGAAAGCTTCCTAATAATAATTCATATTTCGCACACAAATTTTGAATTTCCATTGCCCCATACAATAGATCACTAGACATCCTATTAACATTTGCACAATGTCTATGCTAAATGATTGAAATTGACTAACAACATTTTTTTCTTTTCCATGGAGTTGTTTTAACATCTCTTTTTTAACTAGGTACACACCTTTCACCTGGTTGCAGACAAGTTCAGAATTGGTGAAGACTACAATTCCATTGTATGCATACTCCCTAGTTGTTCATAAGCCTTCGATCAATGCAATATAATATGCTTGATTGTTTGTTGTTCTTCCATGTACATTCATTTTGATTTGGAGGACTTTGTTCATCACAATATTGCATAGCACATAAGTAATCAATGCTTGCCTTGGATGGGGACACAAGGAAACTTTTATGCACAATGTCCATTTTTCAACCATGTTTAATTGGTTTTTTGATCCCTGTAAAAAACAAATACAATAAAATTAATTTAATATATTTATACATGTACTTTTAGGTTGTGCAAAAGATCATTGTTTAGACAAATCTGTCAGAAAGCTAGGTAACAAGTAAGGTTTTTCTACTTGGTTGGATGGTTGGAGAATTGTAAGATGAAAACAACTAGAGATCTCTAGTTCAAATCAACTACAAATCTCTAATTCATTCATATTAGCTTCAACTCAACTGAAGGATAAAAGTATTTACTAATCTATTTTTATGTTCAATCCACAGATACAAATCTTTCTAATTCAACTTAGGTTAAAATGACCCAATTTTGAAAGTAATTCTTAATTTACTTTTATTTTGATTCTTTGAAATTTAACACTTATTCTGCCTTGTTATAATATTTGTTTATTAAATATATAATATATGTTTATTTATATGACATACATGGCTCTATTTATATGCTTCTTTAAAATCTATAGTTAACAAAGGAAAAAGAATGAAAAGTGATAGACCTATTTTATTCTAGTAAATTTAACACTTATATTATCTGGTTATAAACTTTTCTTACTAATACTATAATACATGTTTATTTAAATGGCCTAAATGCATCTATTTATATATGCTTCTTTCAAACTATAGTTAAAAAAGAGTTAAAAAAACTAAAATGAAAAATGACTAACCCAGCTGATGAACACTACCCTTCCATGGGCCACTCTTTGGAAGGAAAAGTACAGGCCAATTGGTTGCAATCTTGATCTTATAAGAATGCAGGAAACCCCCAATGGATCTCCTATATGGAATCATGCTCAAGCTAACAGAAGCATTGTCTAGGATCACAGCTTCTGGGAAATCAGGAATGGAACTCAAGCTCTCTTCTGGGAGGATGCCTGGCAGCAATCCCCAAAATTAGACACCCCTATCCTCCAACCTTCAAAGCTAATGAACCAAACTGAGGGCCATATCAGAGTCAACCATTATTGGGACCCATCCAGTGAAGACTCAGAGTGGAGAGAGTGGAAAGTTTTTAACCCAGCCCACAACAAAGTACCACAAGAAGCCATCCAAGTTTTAAACCAACAAATCCTCAAAAGAAAGATTAGAATAATTGCTGAAAATGACAAGCTCAGATGGGGACCGAAAGGTAATGGGGAGTTCTCGCTTAAAGAAGCAAGGAGCATCATAGAAAGAGAAGAACAGCCCGACACTGTGCCCTAGGCCGACAAAGTTTGGGACAATTTTCAATGGCCGAAAATAAGAACTTTTCTATGGCTTCTTATGCAGAAGAAAACTCTAACTTGGGAGAACCTTCTGAGAAAAGGATTTCAGGGGCCTTCAAGATGCCCTATGTGCCTGCAGGAGGAGGAAACGATGAATCACCTTTTCAACTCCTGTGAGTGGGCATCCCAGCTTTGGCTATGGATGGAAGCAATTCTGGAAGATTCGGATAGGAACAGGGACTCCATTCAAGGTTCTATAATCAACTGGAGAAGGAATTTCTCTAGGGTTAACAGAGTGGACAGCGTATGGAAATGCACCCCAGGATTCATAACATGGACAATATGGAAAGAGAGGAATCGACGAATCTTCACAGAAGAGGTCCGTAACATTGATTGTGCAAAAGAATCCATAATTGTCAATATCAAACAACTTGTACAGGCAAAATGCAAAATTGATTCAAATGATAAACCTACGGGACAGGACTTACGCATTTTAAAGAAATTTCAACTCGAAGCCTCCAGCATTTCTCCTTCCGGGGGAAATAGAGCTCATCCCTCTTCACAACTTCACAGGTGGCAACAGCCACCGGAAGATTGCCTCAAATTGAATTTTGATGGAGCTTCAAGGGGTAACCCAGGTATAGCAGGAATCAGAGGTGTCATCAGAAATCATAAGGGAGATATTGTCCACATTTATTGCAGGTCGTTGGGGGAATGCATGAAAATGAAGCCGAATTCGCCACGCTGGACCAAGGCCTAAAGATTCTCAGATCCTTTAGACAAGGAAATATCATAGTGGAGGGGGACTCTTCCTCGGCAATCTCTGCAGCAAAATGCCTTCAAGCAGGAACACACACCAGTAAAGTAACCAAACATTGGAGACTGGCTAAGGCCACTGAGAGTATAGCGGAATTGTTAGCAGATCTGAGAGGCATTGTCTTCCAATCGGTCAGACGAAAGGCAAATGGTTTGGTTGACTTCTTGGCAAACCATGGTGCTGACACACTGCACCTCACCACGAACAGCTATTGGCAGGACGTGACCTGCCCAATCCTCAAGGTAACATGTGCACAGCTGGCAGAGAAGGAGTCTATCCAAGCCAATTCATCCTAAGGGGTAACGGCTCCATGATCGGGCACCGGAATGGGGAGAGTATCGGCATCAACAGTAATCATCACCACAGCAATGGAATTACAGGATGACTAGGACAGGGGATTTCCCAGTGGCGGCATGCCAGCACAAAGATTGATCATTACAGATCAATTTATCGAACCAACTGCATCAGCAATGTCCAAATCAGAACATTTGGCAGGTACTCGCATGGCAAGGCACCTACAGCATTTATGTCAACCCATAAAGAAGTAGAGTGGATCGAAGCTCAGCACAGGAGGGACCGTCATGCTGAAAAACAGAGCACATCCGCCACATCCAATAACTGTAACAATCGATCTACCGTACAACACACTTGGCATAAAGTTAATCAAGTCATGAGCAGCCACTCCCTCTATGATTTAGCCTGCAACGGCCTCGCCTATGAGAACCTAACTCCTATTTATGGCATCTGTACCCCAATCTTGAGTGGGACAAAGGCCATCCTCAGGCGATTTCAAATTCGGAGCAGCTATAAAATAAGAATTCTAGCCCCTGTTTTTCCCACAACCTATCCAGAAAGGGTAAAGAACAAGTTTTTCATCGATAATTGCTGCAGTGGGAGAAAGTATAGAGAGACAATCATGGACGCGGGTGGCAGTCGCTGCGCTGCAGCTAATCAGGACCTCTCTGAGGCGCAGAGAGGGTATGAAACCCGAGCTACTGCCAAGCACAAGCGCAAGGTGGCGGAGCTGGAAGCCAAGGTCAAGCAGGAAGAGAAAGGACGCATGGAGGAGGATATTGCTGTGGAAGTAGACTGGATGAAAGATCCGGGCACCCCTTCTAAGAGGGCTACTCAGTTTGTGAGGACCAAAGCGGAGAGTTGGTGCACAAAAACGCTCATTGCCAAAGCGGTGGAGTCAGTTGAAAGGGAGAGGCAGAACGTGGTTACCGAAGTGAACTTGACGGAAGCACAGATGGCCAAGATCCTCGACTACAACAATTCGCTGGACAGCTGCATTACCAAGGTGCAAGATGCCATTCATATCGTCGACCGCAAGCTTACTTTGTTAATTTAGCTGCTGAAAGACACTATCAACCATGGCCTTGGTACCCCTCAGCCCACCACTGTGACTGTGCAGGGTGAAAATTCGATGGCAGCAATGCAAGCGAGGGTGGACACCCATTTCCCACAGATGGGCCTAGACATCATCGGTCAGAGGCAAGTTCATCTAATATTGGCTCCTGTTTCTTCTGCTCTTTGTGGCCCTTTCTATGTGTTCTCGGTCCTTTTTGGCCTTTTCTTGGAATACCTCTGTCAATGTCTCAGTCTGTAATGTCTCGGCAGTTTCGAAGTTTAAGAATAAGATTAGCCAGAGCTGCCCTGCGTGGTGTGCTTCAGGCAATTTAGTCATGGTGGTTAGCTCTTCCCTGCTCACAATCTGCCACGACAAATGTTTTGTACTTTATTTTGTTATATAATATAATACTCTGACTTACAAAAAAAAAAAGAAGAAAAATTACTGACCCAATTTTATTTTGTAAAATTAATATCTATGTTGCCTTCTTAAAATTAAAACACTAGAATTAAAACTAAAACACCAAAAATAGATGACAAAGCAATTCCAACAGTTTAATTAGCTTCAATCACATGCACCCATCGAAATAGAAATGAAAAAGATGTATCTCAAAAAGAAACTACTACTTGAAAAGAGCAAGTACAAGAACCTTCAACTAAGTGTATTTTGCCTCATCTTAGGAAGCTAATAAGACCCATGTTCTAAGAAAATAGGGAAGCAAAACAAATTACACATAATGAAAAGCGAAACATAAATGAACATATAATAGCATAATTAAGGAAAGTATGTTACCAAGAAGTATCAAGGTTGTTCTACTAAATAAATCAAGGTATAACAAGTCAACCCCATAACATTAAAATTAAAACACCAAAAATAGATGACAAAGAAATGCCAAAACTCTAATTAGAAACCTAGTAACATTAAAATTAAAACACCAAAAATAGATGACAAACCAATTCCAACACTCTAATTAGCTTCAACCTCATGCACCCAACAAAATATAAACAAAAAATATGTATCTCAAAACGAAACTGCTACTTGAAAAAATAAAGTACAAGAACATTCAATTAAGTGTATTCTGCCTCATCTTAGGAAGCTAATAAAAGCCATGTTCCAAGAAAATAGGGAGGCGAAGTGAATTAAACATAACGAAAAAGGAAACATAAATGAACATATAACAACACAAACAAGGAAAGTATGTTAGCAAGAAGTGTCAATGTTGTTCTACGAGATAAATCAAGGTAGAACAAGTCAACCCAATAAAATTAAAATTAAAACACCAAAAATAGACGACAAAGCAATGCCAACACTCTAATTAGCAACTCAATAACATTAAAATTGAAACACCAAAAATAGATGACGAATGAATGCCAACACTCTAATTAGCTTCAACCTCTTGCATCTGACAAAATAGAAGTGAAAAAGATGTATCTCAAAAACTACTACTTGAAAAGAGAAAGTACAAGAACCTTCAATTAAGGGTATTGTGCATCATCTTAGGAAGCTAATAAGACCCATTTTCCAAGAATATAGGAAAGCAAATTGAAGTACACGTAATGAAAAATGAAAAATAAATGAACATATAATAACAGAAGAAATGAAAGTATGTTACCAAGAAGCATCAAGGTTGTTCTACGAGATAAATCAAGGTATAACTAGTCAACCGAATAACATTAAAATTAAAACACCAAAAATACATGACAAAAAAATGCCAAGACTTTAATTAAAAACCCAACACCATTAAAATTAAAACACCCGAAATAGATGACAAAGCAATGGCAACACTGTAATTAGCTTCAATTGCATGCATCCAACAAAATAGAAATGGAAAAGATGTATCTCAAAAAGAAACCACTACTTGAAAAGAAAAAGTACAAGAACCTTAAATTAAGTGTATTTTGCCTCATTTTAGGAAGCTAATAAGACCTATGTTCCAAGAAAATAGGGAAGCAAAGTGGGCTTGTTTGTGGAAAAAACTCCACAGTTAAGCGCGCTTGAGCCAGAGGAGTTCTGGGATGGGTGACCTCCTGGGAAGTCCTGGTTACCGGGTGCAAGCCCCGGAAGTGATGATTGATGCTATGTGATTCGTTCTCCACATTTCACTAGTTTCAATCCCACTTCTTCACCCCTGTGAGCATCACCCGATGCAATGAGTGCTAAGTGAACTATTCAAAAATCATGAGAAATTAGTCAGTTACGACTACCTCTCATGGAAATGGTCATACGTTTGAATGACTTACTTAACGCAGTTGAATCCCAAAAATGATATAATATAATGCACTGCGTAATCCCCCATACTTAAATTCAAAAAGAGTCAAGGGATCTCTACTTGAATGGTTCATGAGGCGCAATACTTGCTAAGGTTTTGCAAATGGGGTAGCAAGCTAAGTGGGCTTGATTGTGGGGAAAAACTCCACAGTTGAGCGCGCTTGAGCCAGAGGAGTTCTGGGATGGGTGACCTCCTGGGAAGTCCTGGTTACCGGGTGCAAGCCCCGGAAGTGATGATTGATGCTATGTGATTCGTTCTCCACTTTTCACTAGTTTTCAATCCCACTTCTTCACCCCTGTGAGCATCACCCGATGCAATGAGTGCTAAGTGAACTATTCAAAAATCATGAGAAATTAGTCAGTTACTACTACCTCTCATGGAAATGGTCATACGTTTGAATGACTTACTTAACGCAGTTGAATCCCAAAATGATATCTAATATAATGCACTGCGTAATCCCCCATACTTAAATTCAAAAAGAGTCCAGGGATCTCTACTTGAATGGTTCATGAGGCACAATACTTGCTAAGGTTTTGCAAATGGGGTAGCAAGCTAAGTGGGCTTGATTGTGGGGAAAAACTCCACAGTTAAGCGCTCTTGAGCCAGAGGAGATCTGGGATGGGTGACCTCCTGGGAAGTCCTGGTTTCCGGGTGCAAGCCCCGGAAGTGATGATTGATTCTATGTGATTCGTTCTCCACATTTCACTAGTTTCAATCCCACTTCTTCACCCCTGTGAGCATCACCCGATGCAATGAGTGCTAAGTGAACTATTCAAAAATTCATGAGAAATAGTCAGTTACGACTACCTCTCATGGAAATGGTCATACGTTTGAATGACTTACTTAATGCAGTTGAATCCCAAAAATGATATCTAATATAATGCACTGCGTAATCCCCCATACTTACATTCTGTGGCTTTTAAGCCAACTGGTGATGTTCATTCGTTTCCTCTTCTGGGCTCTCTGTCCATTCAAATCCCCCCTCTGAGCGTTAGCAACCATTGCTAAATTCCTTCAAGGATGGTGGCCACTTGTTCTGCAATGGAAGGGACCCTCGTTGCGTTGAAAAGCCCAAAAATATAATTCTCTATTTACACAGAGAAATCCATTAAAAACACAGGAAAACTCGCCAAACAGCCATTTATCGGACTTCAAATATTCTTAAATCTACCCTATACTCTTATTGGGTTCACTTGTAATCGCTATCACAAATCACAATGCTCCTGTGCCGCGGTTCCCCTTATTTTTATTAAAATACATTAAAAACACTAAAAATCCAACGGAATGGCTCATATCAGACTTGAAAAATTATGGAATCGGCCCTTGAAATCTCATTAGGTCCGGCCTTTTTATCAGCATCACTCATCACATCGGCCCTGTGTATCGGGGACGATCGATCTCCCGATCTACCGATTTCGGCAATCTCAACGTCGCTCGACCCGAGGTCCCGCCTTAGGCCCCATGCCTTTATCGACGCCAGTCTGTCAATTTCGGCGATCGCAACGTCACTCAGCCCGGGGTCTCACCTTAAGCCCCATGCCATCGCCGATGTCGATCCACCGATATCGATGACTGGCATATCGCATCGGCCCGGGGGTCCTTACCTCATGTTATATGCGCAGGCCTGCCTCTAACCTGATATGTTGGGCATCCACAATCAGGGGTGGCTTTGCTCTCTGCTTAAGTCCGCCTTTGGCCCTCCTCCAATGTGATTTCCCTTTTTAAGGGTTTTTTTTTTTTTGCCCATTTTAGAGGATTTTTCCTTTTTTTCTAAAGAACATTGGGCATCTTCTTTCTACGATAACTTCTTCATCCTAATTCCATTTTTTCCCATTCAAGTTGCAGAAAATTAAGAAGGAAAGGATCTCTGTAATGGGGCTATTTCCAGGAATTTCCTTGGACTTTCATTTTCCTCAGTGAGGAACACTTAGAATTAAGAGTCTATCCAAAATCCATTTTGGATCACACCTTCCCACTAAAGGAACTTTTGGTCTCCAAAAGACTGATATACTAATCTAAACAGTACCTGAGAGTATCAACACCCTCTTCTTCCAACCTTCATACACTTACCTTGCATAGTGCCTCTGAACCAAAGCCTTTGACCACTTTCCTTCTTGGATGTGCTGGTCCTCCTGGGAATATCTGCCTTCTTCTTTGCCTTCCTGCAAAACTCCTGCTTAGATGGTCACAAAAGGTAGTTTGAACTTTTGTGCCTTGATCATTATTCCAAGGTGGCTCAAACAAATGTGAAGTACACTTGCTCCATAAAATTCTCATTTGTACTTGTTTAAAAAGTTGTCAACAACAACTGTTAACAACAACAAAAATATAGACAACAATTGGATGGACTAAACTCCTGCTTCAACAAAGAAACAGATTGCATGTCTTATGAACACCTCCATGTCTTACATTTGCATACAAATGATGGACTAGCCAACAAGCCCACAAGACATGCCTTTAAAACAAATGACCCTTCAAGTCAAGCATGTAGAAAAAGACCATTAGGACTCTTTTTCAAAAGATGAAGCACTTCATTATTATCTCCATCTTGGAGACCAAGTTAACTTCTTCCAAGTCAACATTACATGCATGTTTAAAGCAATTAGCCCTTCAAGATAATTACACATACATGTTCAAATACAAGAAAACATCAACATCCCTATGTTCATGCACACCATGCTTATACATGCATTTCATCCTTCAACTTTCACTTAAGCACACTGTACTTTTGAAGCTGAAATGAAATATAATGTTGCAACAACAAAGTGAGTCTCTCACTCAATCTTTTCCATTAACCATCTTGGTACAAACTTGCAACTTTCATCTCATCAACAAAGGAATGCCAATAGATGCATCAATAGACATGCAATCCTTAATTGGAAAAGAACTCTAACCATTTCTTACCAATCCAGTTCAAACGTCTTTCCTTTGTCTGCACATCAACATCAACATGTGAATCATCTCGAGACACATCATTCATGGAAACTTCCTTTCCATTTCTGCCATCTTCTCTTTCCACCTTCTTCAGCTTTTGTGGAAGCATTGTTGGATTTAGAGTCCAACACTTTTCAGCAAGATGCCCTTGCTTATGGTAGTAAGTGCAACACATGTGCATCTTCTTGACATCATGATTTGCCTTGTCTAATGGACCTTTGGCTTTTTGCTTCTTTTCCTTCAAAAGTTTCCTATATGTGGCCATTCTCGTCCAATATCTAGAAACATGATGGTTATCCAAACCACAAAAGGAACATGCAATTCTTTTCCCATGCTTAGGTGGAAATTTACCATGCTTTGCAAAATCAGAATGAATATGATTAGAACCAGATTTACACTTGCCTCTTTCACCTTTATTGCCTTCATGAGGTGGTGAAGCAAATGAAGAAGTGGCTCCCTTTGGAACACCATCAATCTCTTCAAGGTTGTTTGAGTTTCCACAACTCTCTGGTTCAAGTGTGTTCTTCTGAACACTTGCATCCTGCAAGTGATGTTTGAAGCTATTGCATTCCTCCTGAATACAATCTCCACACTCTACAGTGCAACCCCTTCTTGAAGCTGTTTCAATGACCTTCATGGTAGCTTTGGAACTCTCTCCATAAGACTATCCATAGCCAAGACCCAAATACTTAGGCCTTTCCTCAACCATTATTGGTTCAACAATATCTTTTGCGTGATTTCGCAAGCCCTTTCCTTCATAGCCCATCTAGGACATTAGCTTGGAACCTATGCCTCTAGTATGTTTTCCAAAAGAGCCAATATAAGCATTCTTAGAAGAATTTGAAGACAAATTGGAATGGCCTACCTCTTCTTCAAGCTGATACTTGACTAAGGCTTCTTGGGCAACAAAGAGCTGTGACTCCAACTCATGCATCCCCTTCAGGTTCATATTTGCAATATAAAGTTGCCTCTCCATTTCCTACAGTTTGTCAGAAAGCATCTGCTTCTCTTCCTCCACAAAATTCAACTGCTTTCTAAGCATGATGCTCTTCCATCCATCCTCATACATTTCTCTCACCTTGCCCATCATAATGAACAAGTCTTGCTTTATTTCTTCATCAAAGAGTCTTGTGATGCAAGAGGAATTCGAGGATACACTTGTAGAATTTGTCATTACGCCAATGAACAAAAGAACTTCAAACAATATTAATAAAGAGCTTATTTAAGCAACCTTTTGCAACAAACCTCTTGTGCTTCAAGGATTGATTTGAGGTCCTTTGGGATAGAAGAATGCCTTCAACCCTTCTTCCTATTTGTCCTTCCTAGACTGAGCTATCAATAGCTTTCCCTTCACCTCTGCAAACTCAAAAAATAGTCAGTCTACAAACAAGCATACATCAATCAGACAATCAATCCTTGACTGCCCAACATCTTTCAGACAAGCAATCTTTGCTCTGTCAATCAAGCATTCTGATATAACCTTCCTTGAAGGTGGGGTTAATCAATCTTAAGCTATGATACCACCTGATCTGAAAATGGGGCACTTAGGCTTCTTGTCTAACTTACAAGAACCTCTCCCACTTCCAAAGCTTTAACTATTCCCAAGCCCTATTGATTAGCCAATGCGGAATGGATAATATGTGCTTGAAGATAAGGTGTATGCTAGTATTTATTTTAAACTGTTTGTGTAATTTAAAATATGTTGTTTATGCTGATATAAAACAAACATATAACAGTAAACAATGCAGTGATAAAACAGACACATGGACATCAATATTAATTTTTAGTTCACCCAAAACTCTTGGGCTACGTCTCCTTGAGCTCTAGTCAACTCGACTAGGCTCTCTGGGATTATGGTAAGGTCCTTTTACAAGCTCCTTGGCTCAACTCCATTGGTTTTTCACAGAAACAATGGGTTTAGACACCATTTTATCCCCAGCTCTTGAAGCTCTCAGCTTTCCAGCTCTCGGCTCTCGCTCTGGCTCTTGGCTCTAGCTCTTGGCTCTAGCTTCTTTGGCTCTGGCTTCTTTGGCTCTCTGCAATTTACAACTCTCTGGATTTTCACTTGACCTCCAAGTGACTCCCTTGGCTGCTTTGCACATTTGCTTTTGCTCCCTCGGCCTCTTTTTTCTTCTGCCTTTTTGCTTTCTACGCTCCTGCTCTCAATTGAGCTCTTTCTACTTTGGTTCGCCTTAGCTTCCTACTTTGGCTTCACTTTCTACACTCCTATCTTTGCACCCTTTTTTCTATCTCTGTCATTCTATGGCTTTTAAGCCAACTGGTGCTGTTCATTCATTTCCTCTTCTGGGTTCTTTGTCCATTCAAATCCCCTCTCTTAGCGTTAGCAATCATTGCTAAACGCCTTCAGGGATGGTGGCCACCTGTTCTGCAACGGAAGGGACCATCGTTGCAGTTAAAAGCCCAAAAATAACGTTCTCTATTTACACAGAGAAATCCACTAAAAACATGGGAAAACTCGCCAAATAACCATTTATTGGACTTCAAATATCCTTAAATCCACCCTATACTCCTATCGGGTCCGCTTGTAATCGCTATCGCAAGCCGAAATGCTCTTGTGCCGCGGTTCCCTTTGTATTTATTAAAATACATTAAAAACACAGAAAATTTGACGGAATGGCTCATATCGGACTTGAAACATTATGGAATCGACCCTTGAAATCTCATTGGGTCCAGCCTTTTTATCGGCATTTCTCATCGCATCGACCCTGTGTATCGAGGACGACCGATCTCCCAATTTGCCGATTTTGGTGATCACAATGTCGCTCGGACCGAGGCCTTGCCTTAGGCCCCATGCCATCACTGACGCCGATCTGCCGATTTCGGCGATTGCAATGTCGCTCCGCCCGGGGTCTCGTCTTAAGCCCCATGCCATTGTCGATGTTGATCCACCGATATCGGCGACCGGCATATCGCATCGGCCCGGGGGTCCTTACCTCATGTTATATGCGTAGGCCTGTCTCCAACTCGTATGTCAGGGATCGGCAATCGGGGGTGGCTTCGCTCTCCGCTTAAGTCCACCTTTGGCCCTCCTCCGATGCAATTTCCCTTTTTAAGGGTTTTTTTTTTATCATTTTAGAGGATTTTTCCTCTTTTTCTAAAGAACATAGGGCATCTTCTTTCTACGATAACTTCTGCATCCTAAGTCCATTTTTTCCCATTCAAGTTGCGGTAGATTCAGAAGGAAAGGATCTCTTCAATGGGGTTATTTCCAAGAACTTTCTTGGACTTTCAGTTTCCTCAGTGAGGAACACTTAGACCTAGGAGTCTATCCAAAATCCATTTTGGATCATTTGAACAAGGCATTATAGCCATGGGCAACATTGAGTCATGAGGTCAAGTTTGGCATAGTTGAGGTCTGACATGGTTGGCACAATTGTGATCTAACCTGGTTGGCACATTTTTTATTGGCATTATTTTTACAAGGTATAATGTGATTGGGTCAATTGTGTTCTAACATGGTTCACACATTTTCAATTGGCACGAGGTCTAACATGGTTGGCACATTTTTTATTGACAATATTGTTACAAGGTCTAATGTAATTGGTGTAGTTGTGGTTTGGAGTGGTTGACATATTTTTGATTGGAACAAAGTCTGACGTGGTTGCTGCAGTTTTGATTGGTGTTGTTGTTACGTGGTCTGACATAACATTGTTGGCACAATAGTGGTCTAATGTGATTGGCACTATTTTGGTTAACACTCTGGTGTGGCACTCCATTGTGAGGTCTGTTTATTGGCACTCTAAGGTGGCACTTGGTTACAAAGGTATGTTGGTTGGCACTCTGGTGTGGCACTCTAGTTGCGATGGCTATTCATTAGCACTTTGGTGTGACACTTGGTCATGAAGTATGTTGTTTGGCACTCTGAGATGGCACTAAATCACAATGTCTATTGGTTAGCACTCTGGTGTCGCACTTTATTGCAAGGATTGTCGATTAACACTCTAGTTTGGCACTCGGTCACAAGGTATATTGGTTACTCTCAAGTGGCACTCGGTTGCGAGCTTTGTTAACTGACACGCTAGTGTGGCATACAGTCGTGATGTCTGTTGTTTGGAACTTTAATGTGGCACTTTTTTGTAAGGTTTATTGATTAGAACTTGGTTGCAAGGTTGAGTCTTGTCTTTGTCTTTGGTTTCGGTTGTATGTTTTACACATGATTAAAACAATTTTTTTTAGATGTCTTGAATGAGGAACATCGTATCAGAGTTGGTATTTAGTCTTGTTGCACCACAAGAGGTCACGGATTCAAGTTCAATTTGGCTCACCAAATTCTTATTTTTCCCTTTGGAGTGCATTCAATGAAACTTTTTCACACACTGACATAGTGCATTTTTCCGAATGTGGGCCCAAGAGGTGTATTTTGTAAACAATGGATTGAAAAGATGCATTTTGTAGAACTGTTAATTTTAATAATGTTTTATGGGTTATTTTGAGGGTCACTTTGTTTTTTGAAAAGGGGGAAACATCTAGAATTTTCTTGTGATCTAAAAGGGGACATCAAAAGTCATGGAGATAGGTTTTTCAAGCCAAGAAGTTGTATTTATTTATTTTTTGTTAAAATGTTTTGGTACATATGAACAATTTTAGTGTTGATACAAAAAAAAAAAGAATGGGCTACTATTGATGTTTGAAGAATTGGTTGAATTTGCATTGAGATGATCCAATTTGGAAGAGGTGTTTAATCTATTGAGATTATGGATCCAGTTTGAGATATTGTGAATAGTGATCCACTATGATTTGGTGGGGATTGGTGCCTCAATCAAGATGAAGCCTACAACAAGTTGGTACTTGCATATTTCTAAGGTTGGTGCCACAATCAAGTTGGAGCCTACAACAAGTCGGTGCTTGCATGTTTTAGGAGTTGGTGCCTCAATAAGGTTGTAGCCTATAATAAGTCGGTGCTTGCATATCTTTGGGGGTTAACGCCTCTAATAGGTTGGTGTCCGCAAATTCATTTTGGGGGTTGGTACCTCTAATAGGTTGGTTCTTGAAAATCGATGTAGTTACATATTAAACAAGCTAAAAGATTTGTGATTTTCTCTCGCAAGGGTTTCCACAAACATTTGGTGTTTTCTTATGTTGATGTGATGACTGTCTTTAGTGATGCAATGTTATGTTTACCATTATGCTCAATTGTGAAATTGGTTTTTACATTGATTCACCTCCCCCTATGAATGTGATAATTATTCTAATAATTGGTATGAGATTAAGTTCCTTTTGGAAAATTTAATCACTGAAAGGTTGATCACAGGGAGCATGGCCAATCTCATATCTTTAGGCATGCCTTCTTAGTTTGATGGCACAAACTCTTCTTTCTAGAAAATAAGGATGGAAACCTAAATCATGTCCTTAGGTATTGATATATGTGAGGTTGTTGAGAATGGTTTTCAAGTACTTGCAACTCATCCCTCTAATGCAACGGGTAAATCTCTCTATACATCTAAAGTGATGCTAAAAATTCCATCTTAAGTGGTTTATCAGATACTAAATTTGTCAAAGTGGTTCATTCCAAGTCAAGGAAAGAAGTATGGGACAAAATAATAAAATTTTATGAAGGGAATAACAAAAGAAATTAGGCCAAGATGAAAATCTATTGAGGTCAGTTTGAAAGCTTGAAAATGGATGAAGATGAAAATATTGCTTCCTATTTCCTTTGAGTAGATGGTATCATCAACACAATCACTGGTTTAGGTGAAGAAGTCAAGGAAGTCGATATTGTTTGTAAAATATTTAGATCACTTCCCTCAAGATTCAATCCTAAAGTATTAGCCATTAAAGAGAAGCTAAATAAGGGAATGGGAAAGTTCAAAGGCATGCTTCCATTTAAATGTTTTGAATGTGGAATAATAGGACACTATGCTTCTAAATGTCATTAAATGAAATTAAATGACAATGATGATGCAATAAAATTCAAATATAATGATTATAAAAGAAGACGAAATGCCAAAAGGAGAATCTTCTACTCTAAAGAAGTGTTGAAATATGGCAACAAGAATATTGCAATTTAATTTGTCCTTGAATTAAAATAAAATTTACTCTTAACAGCTACTTGGAAATAATTAATTAGTTTATTTTAAATTAATTAGTTGGAGAAATTCAAGTTAGAAGTCTTTCTAAAGTCATACAAGAGTTATCCTTTAAATAAAGGAGATAAGATTGAGTTATATTTGAGTTGTAATTAGTTAACTCAGTTTACAGAGTTAAGTCTAGTTAGATTAGTTCTAAACTATTTGAGGAACTAATAGTGAGTTAACAATTAGTTGATGCATTAATGCACTCAACTAGTGCTACTCTAGTTAACTGAAGATTCCCTCATCATAAACTCATGATGTCTATTCTGAGAAAGACCCAGTTGAGATAAATGTTCAAGGACAATGTACTATCAGTTGCATGTGTTTTCTCATGGAGAAAACTCATGTATGCAATCAAGGATTTATCCTTGACGATTGCGCAGTTTTGGAAGAGATCATCCACTTGGTAATAGGAGAATCATCCCAAAGGAACAAGGCAAGGAAATAGGAGCTTGGAGGGTAGAGAGGAAGGCTGGAGAGAATCCAAGATTTCCTGTGAGCATCTGTGAGGATTGTACTGAGAGTTGGCTAGCTATGAGAGCTAAGGCTTTGTATAATTCCTATATATTTCCACCATGTATAATAATACAATAGTGTGAGGTTTTTAGCTGAGGCTTTCCCCAAAGTATTTTCATGTGTATTATGTGATTGATTCTTCTTCTTTTGGTTATATTGTTCAGCTAGATATTTAAGCTTTCATAAATTGATAGTAGAAGTAGGTTATAGTATTCTGCTTTGATTTATATTGCATTATCAGGTTAACCTACATAGATTTTCTACATGGTATCAGAGCTGCATTTGTAGAAATTTTATACATGATATTAGAGCTGTGAATAGTATACTGAGAAAAGAATTCGAATTTTGAAGTTCAAGGTTGTAGGTGAAAATCGAATTCATATCATACTTCAAGGTTGGCTAATGGCGTTCTATGGCTTGAGAATTGAGTATGCCTTGGAAGGTAGCTCAAATTACATAGCATGGAAAGATATAATGGAGGGTGTATTAGAAGACAATGGCTTGAAGGAATTCATTGATCAAGAATCCCAAAGCCAGCTTAACTAATGCACAGAGTTGCTGATGAAGAAGGTGTTGGCGAAGGCCAAGCGGATCATCCATTGGGAAGGATAATCCATTTCAATGTGAAGACATTGAAGGACCTCTACAGAACAGTGGTGACCAGAGGAAAATTGGTGCTCAGGATAAGCTTCGAAAAATCAAGATGGAGAAGGGCAATACTATGTCAAATATCTGAACAAGCTCACCACCTGCAGAGATGAGCTTGGCAGTGTGGGAATAACTACTGCCGATGATGATATGGTGAGCCTCACTCTCCTTGGCCTTCCAAAGAGTTGGAATAGCTACTAGGACTTTGTGAATGGAAGGGAATAGTGAGCCTTACTCTCCTTGGCCTTCCAAAGAGTTGGAATAGCTACCAGGACTCTGTGAATGGAAGGGAGAAACTGTCGGATTGGGAACAACTGTGGTCGGATCTTATGTAGGAGGAGATCAGGAGGAGCACACAAGATGGTCCTTCATCCAAGAATGATGATGAAGAAAATCTGGCCTTAGCAAATAAGGCAAGGAAAGGGAAGGGGAAGGCTTCCCATTTCAAATCGAATTCTTCTCATGGAGGGAAGACGGGTTACATGTCTAAAGTAAGATGATTTACTTGTCACATGATGAGACATTATGCGACTAACTGCCCATCGAAGAAGTCCAAGAAGGGATCCTCGAAAGGATTGGAAGGTGAGGCATTAGTCTCACAATTCGAAATGGACTTTACCCTCATCGCATGCATGGTGTCATCGATGATGGGTTGTGTCTGGTATCTTGATAGTGCAAACTCATTCCACATGACCGATGATAAAAATTTATTCAGTGCCTTGGAGGAGAAAGACCTCAATATGCGCATAGAGATGGGTGACGATAGAAGGTATAGTGTTTCAAGAGTGGGCGCGGTTGCTTTTTAGAGGGAGCATGGAGCTCCTCTCACCTTGACAAATGTGATGTATGTGCCTGGATTGAAAGAGAACTTGGTACCGATCACGATGTTGGAGGACAAAGGCTACGATGTTGTCTTTAGTGAAGGAAAGGCATTCCTAAGACACATATCCATGGGTCAGACCAAGAGGATATGGATTTGGGTGAAGAATCTCTGTAAACTAGAGGTAGATGATTGTGCAACATTGAGTACGAAAGCAGAATTGGTGCAAAGCCAAGACATTGGCGAGTTGTGGCATAGGCGGTTTGGCCATTTGCATCATGGGGCTTTGAAGATAATGTAGCATATATCTATAGGACTTCCCGAAGGTAAACTTGAGCAAGTTGACTCATGCAAAGGTTGTACCTTGGGAAAGTACACCAAGTCTTCCTTTCATTATCGAGACAATCGAGCCTAGGCTATCTTAGAGTGAGTTCATACTGATTTTTGTGGACCATTCTCAACGACATCCACAACAAAGCAAAGGTATTATGTGATTTTTATTGATGACTATTCTCATAAATGTTGGGTTTATTTCATGCAGAACAAGGACCAAACTTTCACAAAGTTTTGTGAGTTCAAAGCTTTGGTTGAGAAAGAGTCAGGGAAGAAGATCAAGGCCTTGAGAAGCAAAACGGTGGAGAATATGTCTCTCAAGAGTTTAAGAAATTCTGTGCAGCGGAAGGAATTAAACGAGAGTCGACGATACTTCATAGCCCACAGCAGGATGGGGTGGTCGAGAGGAAGAACATAACTATTGTAGGGGTAGCACGGGAAATGTTGCATGACCAAGGCCTACCACTTCACTTGTGGGTTGAGGCATGCAACACAACGGTCTATTTGTAGAAGATGTTTGCATCGCATACTTGGGATGAAGACACCAGAGGAAGATTTCTCCGGTAAGAGACCAGATGTGGGTCACTTCAGGATCTTTGGCTCATTGGTATATTGCCATGTGACAAAGGATGCATGGAAGAAGCTTGATCCGACAACAGAGTTGGGGATATTTGTGGGGTACACTGATACACCTCAAACCTATCAGGTGTACTTGCCTACCAGTCGAAGGATAGTGGTTCATAGAGATCTCAAGTTTGATGAGCAGAAGGCCATGCGAGTTTCCCTTGAGAGGGAGCTCCAACTACACGTTGTGGAGGAACTGTTAGTTCCTAAGGAGGAGGACCCTTAAACTGATGCGGAGCAGTTGCATGTAGAGGTTCCAAGAGTGGAGACATCCACTCAAGCAGAGTCTTCTAGAGATGGATGGAAGCGCACAAGAGAAGCTGATAGATTGTTGGAGGATGCGAGAGAGAATGTGGGAGCACCATCTTCTCAACACAGACAGAGGAGGTGACCTGAGAGGTACACTAGATATATGCCCCTTGCTGGGGAATGTATTGATATAGAGCCATCTTCCTTTGAGGAAGCAATGCAATAGCCAATTTGGGTGGATGTTATGGTGGAAGAGTATGACTCCATAGTTCATAACAGTGTTTGGGATGTGGTTTCGAGATCGGAGAACAAGTCAGTTGTGAGTTCCCGTTGGCTTTACAAGGTAAAGCAATTTGCTGATGGTAGTGTGGAGAAGCATAAGGGAATATTTTTTGCCCATGCCTTTTCAAAGGTTGAGAGGATCATGTTGCTACAGTATATTTTGACATATGAGCAAGATGCTGACATTTTGCCAAAGGCATTGTCAAAGTGTAAATTCGAGTTCCATAGAGACATGATCGGGGTGGCAGATAATCCCTTTCTTGTTGAGAGGGAGTGCTGAAATATGGCAACAAGAATATTCCAATTTAATTTGTCCTTGAATTAAAATAAAATTTAGTCTTAACAGCTACTTGGAAATAATTAATTAATTAATTTTAAATTAATTAGTTGGAGAAATTCAAGTTAGAAGTCTTTCTGAAGTCATGCAAGAGTTATCCCTTAAATTAAGGAGATAAGATTGAGTTATATTGAGTTGTAATTAGTTAATCAGGTTTACTGAGTTAAGTCTAGTTAAATTAGTTTCCAAATTGTTTGAGGAACTAATAGTGAGTTAACAGTCAGTTGATGCATTAATGCACTCAACTAGTGCTACTCCAGTTAACTAAAGATTCCCTCATCAGAAATTCATGCATGTATATTTTTAGAAAGACCTAGTTGAGATAAATGTTCAAGGACAGTGTACTATCAGTTGCATGTGTTTTCTCATGGAGAAAACTCATGCATGCATTCAAGGATTTATCCTTGAGGATTGCACAGTTTTGGAAGAGATCATCCACTTGGTAACAAGAGAATCATCCCAGAGGAACAACATAAGGAAATAGGACCTTGGAGGGTAGAGAGGAAGGCTGGAGAGAAGCCAAGATTACCTATGAGCATATGTGAGGATTGTACTAAGAGCTGGCTATCTATGAGAGCTAAGGCTTTGTATAATTCCTATAATTCCTATGTATTTCCACCATGTATGATAATACAATAGTGTGGGGTTTCTAGCTGAGGCTTCCCCAAAGTATTTTCATGTGTATTGTATGATTGATTCTTCTTCTTCTGGTTATATTGTTCAGATCGATCTTTAAGCTTCCGCAAATTGATAGTAGAAGTAGGTTATAGTATTCTGCTTTGATTTATATTGCATTATCGGGTTAACCTACACAGATTTTCTACAAGAAGACAATGATTATGAAAGAAATGAAGTTGTGTCTAATGATGAAAGAGGAGAGATATTGTTCATAGTTGAAGAAGAGATTAAAGTAGAAGTAGCATTTGAATGAGAATTCAGAAGTGCCTTAGAAGAAATAAAATCTATAATATAGAAGGTAGATCAGCTAGAGCATCAACTACAAGAATATGAAGATAAAAAGAATATTCCAAATTCTATCATCTCTCTCAAAATTGAACTAGAAGAAACAAAGAGGATAAAGGAGCACTAGTAGAAAATTATGGAATTAGTGACTAGGTGACTAAAACAGTTAGTCACTACAATTATTTCAAGTGGATTAATACTAAATTTGAGCAATTTTAAGTGATCAAACTAAAATGAATAACTTAAACGACTAATTTAGTCTAGGGATAAAATATACGAGTAGATAATATGTGACCAAACTAAAAGTGACTAACTTAATTGACTAATTTAGTCCAGGACTAAAATATATGACTAGATAATAAGTGATAAAATTAACAATGATTAAAGTAAATGATTACTATAGTCGAAGATTAAAAATATGACCAAATAACAAGTACAAAAAGTATATGAATTACTCATTTATGTTAGTAATTTTAATTATGTCACTCCAAAAATAGAAAAATGTAATTTTGATAATGAAGTGTTACATTTCACTACAAGGGTCTTTGAATCCATCTACAGTGTTAAAATTTAGAGACAAAGGGGTCTCTAAATCTATCAATAGTGTTAAAAATCTGAATACCCTTTTGTTTCTAGATTTTAACACTGTAGATGGATTCAAAGACCCCCTTCTTTGATTCCACCTACAGTGTTAAATTTAGAGAAAAAGGGGTCTCTGAGTACATCTGTAGTATTAAAATTTAGAGACCCCTTTAAGTGGATCTCTAAATCTGCCTGCAATGTTAAAATTATTTAGGTAGATGGATTCGACGACCCCCTTAAAGAGGTCCATGAATCCATAGATAATGCTAAAATTATAACAATTTTATACATATAGAGTACATGTTTACAATATATAATAGTTTTATACTCTCTTTGAAAGGAGCGACACCAAAGAGAGATGTAATTCAAATACTGGTTCAAGAAGATTGATCATGGGAAGATTCAAATACGACCCATGCACCTTATGATTCTTATTCTACCATGTTTAAGACCCAAAGCAACATACATAGTGCAAAAAACCTCCTAACGATATTGACGCAAAACTTAGAGGCCCCAAGACCCAACTATGGCACACAAAACCTTAAAATAACACTCATAACACATCTGAAGGCTAGATATATCTTAGATAGGATATGTGTGGTGGTTTGAGGCCTTATTCATGTCCATTGAACTACTAGAGAAATTTTGGTTAGGGACTAAGGATCTTTTTTTCCTTCCCTATCCATCATAAAGGCCATAAAACCCATTCTTATTATGTAAAACATATTAACTGTGCTCATATTCCCATTCTAATATTTTTTTCATGGACATTAAACATGAGAAAGACTTGTTTTAGGCCTAAGGCCCTTTTTCATTCCTTGGCAAAGATATAAGCCCTAACTCCCATATATGATGTGTAAAGCCTCATAATGGAACCCTTATCCTAGATGGAGGCCCAAAATCCCTCAAATATGATTTATATTGTTCTTTATGGTCTTTATCATGTAGTGCAAGAAAAAGAAGTTTCATTTTGGGCTTGAGGCCATTGTTTTCATTCCTTTTCCATGGTACAAGCCTAAGACCTATAATTATTATTATGTAAAACATACTAATGACATTAAAGACCCCCCATAGAGGCCTAGTATCCCCTATTGAGGCCATGTGTCATTCGTTGAAAACTAATTCACAAATCTTAATCATCAAATATTCAAATAAGGACTAAGCCCCTTATGCTCCTATTTTGACCAAGCTTGTAGTTGTAAGCATCATATGTGATTTTAAAACCCCCTAATTTCATTAAGGTCCAATGATGAGGCTCTAAGACCCAAACATGGTGTGGAAAATCTTTTAATGGAAGACACATCCCTCCTAGAGACCAAATAATATCCCTTAGAGAATATAATTAATGTGGTGGTTTGAAGCCTTTTTAATGGCCACTAATTATTTAGGACTTAAGGCCCTTTTATAAAATTCCCTTCCTCGGCCATAGTAAAGGCCATGAGACCCATTCTTATTATGTAAAACATACTAAATGACCATATTCCTAGCTAGAGGTTTTGTTCATGGAAATTGAGCATGAAAAAGATTAATTTAGGGACTAATGCCCTTGTTTTCCTCTCCTAATCATAACATAGACACTAATTCCCATATGTGGTGAGAAATATCTCTTAATGGTACCCATATACTGATTTAAGACCAAAGATTCATTAAAGAAGATCTATGTGGTTTTTAAGTCTAGATCATAGCCCTTGAGACTTGTAACACCTTCCTCCCACATCTACCCAAGCAACCGATAAACCAAGGGAAACATGCAACAAGAGGCCATTATGATATGATTTGACCTCATAAGTCACGTTAAGGAAGTTGAACAGACGGAAACACACCATACAGACATTCAACATTAGCATTAGGACCCTCACGAACCAATCCAACCTTTCTGCCAACCAGCCATTGGGTCCCACTAAGATTTTGGATCACTTGACCTCTAGATGCTATCACAGGCCCACAAGCCAGCATAAAGGGACTCTTTTTGTCAGTGTTGTGTGAGTGTGCCTGAGACTTGAACCACTTTTTTAGGCCCAAAGTCTAGGTCACTGCCTAGAATTGAATCACATTTTCAGAACAATAAAATAACAAGGAAATGAGAGCATAAATGCAATCACTTTAATGAGATCTTGATTGGACCCCTAGTAGCCATGACAGTAATTTCATAAAATATATCACAAATATGTAATCTACAGGTTTAAATAACAGATATAAGCATAGGGGTCTCATACTTATCTAAGATTCACTATGAAGCAGTTTTTCCTTGTCACTTTAGCTGCAGTTTCATCGATTAGGCCATAGATACATTGCTAATTAATATAAAAGTAAAAAAATGATGAGGGCCATACATAGATACCAACATAATAGCAACAAAAATACCAATGAAATCATAACCATATGGTCCACTAATAAACCAATGTAATACTCATAGAAATACAAGGATAAATAACCTCATATTAATGATGCAAAATTCAAACTTGGGATGGGACTTCCATGTTCCACTTGACCATAGAATGGCTGAGCCAAATATCTCTTTAGCCATTCACTTCTGTGCCATGTTCCAAGCATGAATGTGGGATCTTATTAAACACATCAATCCAAAACCCTCCAGGGATTCCAGAGGCCATCCACCTCAACTCATCAAATAGTGATTCCACCGCATGGTCGAACATCACAAAACCATCATCCGACCAGTCTCTATCCAAGACTTCTAGGGCTCCCAAGTGTTTGTCCAACCAAGGCTCCAGGACTAGTAACTCAACCCATAAATTTTAGCAGACTCTAGAGTTCTTGTCCAACCAAGGCTCTAGGACTAGTAACTCAACCCACCAAGGGCTTAAGAGCATTTTTCCAACCAAGACTACGAGACCAGTAAGTCAACCCAAATTGTTACAAGGCTTTAGAGTTCTTTTCTAACCAAGGCTCCAGGACAAATAACTCAACACAAGCTAAGGAAACATGAGAACCAACAAAAAAAAAATGAAAATAAACCCATAATCTCTATGGCTATCTAGGAAATGGTAAGGCTATGAAATCCACTATCAATCTCAACCATCCTCCATGCCCATGACAGATCACAATCAACAAACCTCATGCATATGCCATTCATGCCAAAACTAGTGAAACATACATGCAACTCAGTACTTGCAAGGAAAACCCAATATAGTTGTTTATCCCAATGTCCTCTTACGCTTTTTTGCTCTTCATTTTCCTTCTTGCTCCAAAAATCCAAGTATGCCACACTCTCCAAGAGTGCTCTAAGGAAAATCTAGGTATCCAAGAGTATGAGAGAGAGAAGAGAGAGAGAGAGATAAAGCTCCAAAACTGAACTGAACAAGCTTACACTGACCAAGCCTACCCACTGATCCTTAAAAGCTTTTTTATTGATAAGGCCTCTATTTTCCTCAATTTCCATTATTTTCCTTCAATTTCCTGCTCACATGCAACTTGTGACCTTTCACCTTCCTTTTCTCCTAATTTCCATTATTTTCATAAAGAAATGTGCCAAAAATGCCTCATGCCTTTCCAAAACATTTTTCATTACCTTTGGCAATTTCCTTAGCCATAATAAACCAAATGAACACCCACTAGGATGTTTTTCCCATAATTCAACTTGGACTATGTGTCCCATCATCGTGGCCTTATATATATTTTTACATGGAATTTTCACTAGGGATGTTACTATTGGGTTGTGTTATATTCTTTCCATGTTTAGCCCACGTAGTTAACCGGCGGGTTAGAGGGGGGCCAGATCCCCCCTTCGTTGCGCCGATTGTGTAGCAGGTGGGGGGGTCACAAGGGGTTTAGGGTGTACCCGTAACCCCACTTTATGGGGTCTGGGGCAACGTCTTGGAAAATTTTGGTTTTGGACCCTATGTTAGGTTGGACAGACCCACCTATGGTTTTGTGCATGATTTTCGCACATGTTTTTTGGAAGCGATGGTTTTCGGTCCATGGTATTGGACGTGATGGTTTTCGGTCCATGGTATTGGATGCTTCGACATGTATAAATATGTATTATAACATTGAAAGGAACATAATGAAAAATCAAGTTGGTAGTCTCAATTTTGGGATCCACGGGAAATCTCTGTGTATATGTGTTTTATGTGTTATGCTCTTGCATTGTTTATCTTCTGTGTTTTAGAATTCGTATGCAAGAAATTTTTGTACGGTGTTAAAACCTACATTTGGTATTAGAGCAATTTTTTGCTTCAAGGGGACGCCTTTGTTGCTGAGGGGTTTTGCTCGGGCCTATGGTAGACCCTGTTCAGTGGGAGATCTACGAGATCGATTCTGGTGGTGAAAGAAGATGG
>APFE030817631.1:31580-51926 GCA_000404065.3 Pinus taeda | reverse complement strand
TGGTGTAGACAGTATTGTCCGAATGACACCTAGAAAAGCCAGATTCTAAAAGAAAGTTATCCATTTTGGCATACCAAGCCCGAGGAGCTTGCTTGAGACCATAAAGAGATTTCTTAAGTCGACATACAAGGCTGGAGTCTGTTTGGATGAAGCCAATGGGTTGTTCCATGTAGATTTCTTCATGCAAGTCCCCATGCAAGAAGGCAGATTTAACATCCATCTGATGGACTTCCCATTTGAAAGAGGCAGCAAGGGAAAGAACAAGGCGGACAGAGTTCATTTTGGACACGGGGGAAAAGGTTTCAGTATAATCAATGCCTTCAACTTGTGAAAAGCCCTTAGCAACAAGTCGAGCTTTATGTTTATCAACTTTCCCATCTGGCCCAAACTTTATAGATGCAACTAAAGATGTTGCATGTCCTCATGCAACTATTGCATTGATTCCCTTAATCAGAAGCTGATCTTATTAAAATGTTTTGCTTCTATATGAGTTTTGACTTTGTATTGATTCTCATTTAACTTTGCATAATCATATCATTTGACAATTTTATTCTTTTTGCAAAGTGTACTTTGAAATACATTTGATTGCAAAATATATATTTTTGTGGTTGGTTCTTGTGTGACAACCAAAATTTTATGAGTAATGGTTCTTGTGTAACAACACTTTTCTTATTTTTGTTGCATCAAAATACTTGAAAACATTGAGAATTCCCATAGTAGTTGTTAGCCATTTAACGTGCTCATCAATTGATCATTGCAAAACATATAAAATTTTTGAATCAAAATGCAATAATAGTTGATTTTGGAAAAATATGTTGGTTAGGATGAAATAAAATGTGACATGTGGCATGAAATATGAATATCCCTTCCCCGTAATTTAAGGTGTTTTTAGTTTTTGGAAAATGAGAAAGGGAATATGAATGAAGTGAGTTATTTTCTGAAATCACAATTTTAGTATTTAAGGAATTACATGATTAAAAATTAGAAAATTATATACCTTCACCTACCTGAAAAGTGGACAAGCTATGTATATCAAGGAGTCTGGTTGTTGTTGTTGGATCATGGAATATGAAGTAAAAGAATCTGATCTTGCTTTTTCTTTCTCTTGGTTGTATGAGTTGAGGATGAGATTGGAATATTTATTCCTACTACTACTGAATTGAGTCTTGCTTCAAATTGTTGAAATCACATAGTCTTCACTCGTTCCCAATTAGTGGCATAATTCTTATCTATGTGAATAGATGCGTCGATGTCGAACATAGAAAAAAATGTGTTGGATTATTGGCCATTAATGAATGCCATTAACCAACACGAGACTACTCACCATTGATGTCAATGAGAGTCAAGATGCCTAAGTACATCTTACTAGGTACGAATAGATGTGTCAAATTCGAGCCACCTAGATGATCCGACAAATGTGGGACATTGATGTATTCCCACTATTTATTGGTGAGAGAACTTGTCATTAAGGCATGCAAGCCTCAAGGCACTTGAAAGATCTCTATTCTTGATCCCAAATTATGTGTCTGAGTTGATGGGTCAAGACTTGTTAGAAGGGAGGCCTTAATGAATCCTCCATCATCTAATGCGAGTATGAAATAATAATTTGAAGAACTATAGATGGAAAATTTTCATTGAAGCAAGGTTTATTTGATAGAAAGGAAAGGGAAAATGGGGTGACTCAAATTTTTAAGGGAGTTGAATGACTTTATTTGTGAGTGAAGGGTGAGTGAAAATGAGGTAGGAAAGTATGAATATTGCAAGGGAAATGAGTTTTTGGTAGTAGGGAGATGGAAATTTATGGATCGACTGCAAGCTTAAAATGTGTAGCAATGGTAAAATTGGTATGTGTTATCTAGCAATGGTGTAGTGGATCCGGTTTTACATTGAATGATCATGCTCTTTTGAAAGAAACCTGGTCTTTAAAACAGTACTCGTGCATATAGTTTCATCTTCCTTCATTGTCCCGGAACCTGCAAAAAATTAGTAATTTTTCTGCAATAAAATGTAAGACTATCAAAAGAGAGAGGTGATTAGTCCCTCTTCATTTGATATATACACAAAAAACTCATAAATAATACCAATAAAACAAATTTAAGAACGAAAAATTAAATGCACTTTTACCTGATTGGAAAGCAGTACCTTCTTCATTGTGTTTCTAACCAATTTTGAGCTTGAGATTTCTTCTCCACACACTTTAAGGATTCATCAATAGACCATAAACCAAATTTGCATAAGCTACTGAATTGTGTCGATTCTATAGCTACCAAAAATACAAATCATTGCATTGCCTTGTTGCTTTTACAACTTGCATTTAGACTTGGATGGTGGTTTTTTAGTTATTGTAGTTGCGTTTTTAAATATTTGAAGGGTTTTATGAAAGTCTAAGTCCATAACTGCATTTTTTCTTTTTCTCTGGCACTCCACCCTTGTCCATGATCCCGTGGATCAAGAAAATTCTCAAAATTAAAAATTATTAGATCAACTTGAAAGCAATGCCAAAGTGTAGATCTCATCGCCTTGAATCCAAGGAAATTTGTTTCATTGAAATCTGACTTCGAATGCTCCCGGAATCACGTTATGTTCGTTTTAGGAAAAAAAATGACTTGGTACCTCTTAAGACTTATTCATTAGTGACTTGACATATTAATTTATGACATTCTTATCAAACAAGAATTATGACATCATCATCTTGAACCGGGCATCTATTGTCTTCAACCTTATCATCTCATTATAGGGTTTCATGATATTCATTAGGCATCTCAAGAATATTTTACATCTCGGCCAATGCCATATTGACATAAATGACAATATTGATTAAAAATCCCCACCTTTGTCATTGATGCCAATATTATTGCCCTTCCAACATTCTCTCCCCATTTGACATCAATGGCAAACGAGGTGCCCAAGTACTCCCCCTGTCAAGCTGCTCCTTTTCTTCATCAATAGTAGTTCTTCATATGTATGTTACTCCCCTGTCATGGTGCTCTTCCTTCTGGCAATGTGGTCCTTGATAGATGTGTTTACATTTCTTCATGTGATGAACCAATTCCCCCTGCCCGCATAGACTCCTCTAGCTTCTTTAGAAAATAAACATTTATGGCTTGTGATCAAGTGGAAGAAACCTTCAACAATAGTCCATCAGATGAGTAAGAAATTATGTTCTTCAATGGAGTTTCTCCCAAGAGATGATATATCAAAAGATGAATGTCCACGTGTGAATCATCAAGAATTTCATTAGGCCCATTCACGGATAGCTTCTGCAAGAATTATTAGCAATCATAAACTCCCCCAACAATATGCACAGTCTCCTTTGCTAGAGTCTCATTATCAAACACTTGGAATATCAAGGATGAATTTATCAGATCAACAACATGTGTTGTTGGATGGAGTGTTCAATAGACTTTCGGATTTAGTTTGCTTCCTTCTCCATACTTATGTAACTTTCTTCTCTGGCTTGGTTATCATGGTTTTAGCTTGTTCAGGGACCCAAGTCAAGTTACAATCACGTGCCATATGTCCAATGTTATGGCAATTGAAGCAATCCATCTTGTTCATGAATGAGAAATGATGACTTGTTCTTGCAAAATTGATTCTAGGAGATTGATAGGGACCATTATATTTGTCTTTGTGATTTTCCCTACAATCTTTTGCCATGTGCCAAAAGTTTGTACAAGAATAGAAATAACCAAGAAATATACTTTGGTACCTGGGAGATCAATATTTTATTTATTTACTTCTGAAGTATTTTTGCCTTGGGAACCTTTGATGATAATCATTTCCTTTTGTATTCTTGACACCATCTGCAAGTCTTCTTGGAGTAGGATTTCTTCTAATGTTATCTTGATTCTTCTCCTTGACTTTGCTAGAACTAGGAGCATCAACATTTCTTCTAGGCTTCCTCACATCCTTGATATTTGAAGAATTATCATTCTTTCTTGAGGATTCACCTACATAGGAAAGACCTTATTTATCTAGGGGAGACCCTTGATGACTTAGGATGTCATCTAGGGTTTGAGAGATTTTCAAGTTCTTATTCAGCAAGTCAATTTCCTTTTTAAGAAGGACAATTTCTTCCTATATTTTCTTTCATTCTTCATCCTTCTTTGATCGAATGATCTCCATTTCTTCCTTCATCTTGGTTGCTTCACATGATTGGGCCTTAAGAGAAGTGATTTCTGATCTTAACTTGGTGATGTCATCATCCTTTTCTTCTAGTTGGCATATCATTGTGTTTCTCTCCTTTTCTGCTTCATCAACTTGTCCTTCTATGAATGCCAAATCTTCCATCACCTTCTCATCTCCTTGTGCTTGTTTCCTTGCTTCTTCTAGTTGAGATTTAAGGGAGGAGGCCTCTTCCTTGTATTGACCAATCTCTGCTTCAAGTTTGTTCAAGCTCTTGAGTCTTTGTTCAAGGTGCCTTGACAAAGTTTCTTCCCTTTTCTTTGCCTTATCCAATTGATTTGTCATGGATATGACTTCTCCATGATGATTTCTTTTGTTTTGATGAAATTCCTCCTTAGGTTTGATGAGCTCCTGATCTCTTTCTAGTACTTGAAGCTTGAAAAGGTCATCTTCCTTCCTTGTCTTATGTTGGTCACCATCTTGCACTTTCTTCTTAAATTCTTGATTTTCCTTTTTCAAATTGTTAATCTCTTCCATGGCAGCTATAAGTTTAGTGATGAGATATTCTTCAAAGTCTTCTTTGCTTTGTTCTTCTTCTAGGTCTTCTTTTCCCTTTATATCATCATTCTTATTTTCAACTTCCTTGATGGGTTATGGATTTCCTTCTTTCTTTCCGTGATCCTATTGACTAGTGGTCATTGTTAATGCTCCTTTTGAGTGAAGGCCATGAAGTTTGTCCCATATACCCTTTGTTGACGAACATTTTTCCAAATTGGCCTTTATAGAATATGGTAGCCCATTCAAGATTGCCTTCATCACTTTTGCATTGTACTCCTTAGATTATCCATTCATCATGTTATCAATAATCATTAATTCCCATACATTAACTCTTTAAGCCATTAAGAAATTTCTCATTCTTACCTTACATACATGAAAGTTTCCATTGAACAATGAAACCTTCCCAATTTGATTGTCTTCAGTTTTCACAATCGAGGAAGAGACATTTGTAGGAGGATTGGAGGCTTTCTTCCTTGGATTTGCCATTTGTGTTCTAAGGATGAACCTTCATGTTGTTAGGTTGGTGAGAAGGTACTGGCTCTGAAACCAATAGTTGGAAACATTGATGGGGGGGTGAATCAGTATTCCTTTTCAATTGTTACTTTTACCAGTTAGATCACTTAAATTCAGAACACAAAATGAACAATAAGAATAAATGCTTTTATTAATTTCTTCAATAAATCAAGTACAATGTATGTAGGGCTCCAACCCTAGATGAAGACACCAATCTTTAATTTCCCAGGCTCCAACCCTATATCTGGTTCAGGCTTCAACTTGGTTTCTTGAGGACTCCGATCCTCTAGGGCTCCAACCCGATCCTCCAAGGCACCATCCTAGTATTTTTGAGGCTCCAACCCTTACTTTACTTCATCAAGATATATTTGGTTATACTTCATGACTCCCAATGTCTTCTTCAACAAGCCTTGTCAATCTTCAGTTATGCCTTCACTTAGTCTCCACGCCACATCATCAATGACAACCTTGTTCTTCACATGAAGGCGTCACCACTGCTCTTCATGTTACCTAACAAAACTTCTTCAAGGTCACCTTATGATGGTTTCAATGCATCATGGTCCTCAATGATATCCACAAATCTTTAATATGCTGCTTCACAAAGTTCTTCAACTTTGTCCTATTATGTTCTCAAGAGAAGACTTCAACAAGCTCTATTTGTCCAATCCAAATAAATTAACACTTCAACCATGACAACTTTGACCACGACAACTTCAACCACAACAACTACGACAACTTCGACCACGACAAATACGACAGCTTCGACCACGACAACTACGAAAGATTCGACCACGGTAACTACGTAGTTGCAGCAACTTCGACCACAAAAATTACAACAACTTCAACTATGGCAGTTGCGACCACAACAATTATGGCAGCTTCAACCACGATAACTACGTAAACTTCGACCATGGAAACTATGACAACTTCGACCATGGCAACTACAAAAACTTCGACCATGACAACTTCTCTGCTCCTAGCTCGAACCTATGGGAGACTATTTAACCCAAGAACAATTCCACAAACTTGTCTTCCTTGCTTTTCTAGGCTATGGATTCTTCTCTAACTCTTGTCTTGTCTCCACTGAAAAAATCTAAGCTTGAATGGATGAATTTAGGTTTATATTTATAGTGATTTCGTTTATAACTGAAGGGACACGTCTATTTGAAGTGAGGCTGACTTGTATGATTGAGTGTAGGTTAGCTCACTATTAGGAATAATTTCCTTAACTTAAAAATTCAATATCTCACAAACTATTGGGAGTTTTTGGGCAAATAAAGGGTCATAAGAAAGAGGAAAAAATCCTCTTTAAGATGGTCTAGGATCCATTTTGAAAGGATGCCTCCAAGGTGTCTGAAATAATTTTTCTTTGCAACTGTCCATAAATTTTATGCGTAAAATGTTTGGGACAAGATGAAGAATGATGGGGACAACGCGACTTCTTCATTGTTATCAATGTCATCATAGGATCATAGAGTCGTTATGTAGGAGTTCAACATCCATGTAGCATGACGCATCAACAATATCATCATATACTAGTGAAGTCATAGTGCAACATCTTTAATATAACTCCAAAATAGTCTTCCAACCATCAAATGATCTCCAACCATGTTATCAAGACCTCATAAAGTTCCATCATCAACTGTGGTCATTCATCAAGAGTATGACATCATCAAATGCAGTCCTCCATATGTCATCAAGGGCTTCTAAATACTTAGCACTTGGCTTCTTAAGACTTCTTCATTAGTGACTTGAAATATTAATTGATGACATTCTTATCAAACAAGAGTTATGACATCATCATCTGGAACCAGACATCTATTATGTTTAACCTTATCATCTAATTCTATGGTTTCATGATATTCATTAGGCATCTCAAGAATATTTTCCATCTTGTCCAATGCCATATTGACATCAATGACAATATTGATTAACACCAACTAGACCTCAGATCGTTTGGTGTAGGAGTCCCATCCGTTATGATGGTCTGGTTTCCATTAGCTTAAAGGTTTGCCTTAGCTCTTGCTTGTCAGCACATGAGAGTGGTCTACTTTGTCTTCAAACAACGAGGTTCGCATGCCTGGTGAGTGCTTAGTGTTACTTGTGTCAAGGTTCTTTCACCGCAGAGGGAGAGGGTGGGAGTGAGTCTCAAGTCGAAAGGGAATAGTCCCAACTCTATTAGAGACACACAACACAACAGGACACACACAACTTCTGATGGAGTAGTCCACATGGATGCCGCAGTCACAAACACATAGTGAACGGATAGCACGTACAACACCGAGTTAAATAGTCCACACGAGTGCGACAGTCGTTATAACAAGTTTATGAGAATGGTTTTGTCTAGTGTCTGACAGATAGTCCACACGGGGGAGACATCGTTAACAACTTATACAACACATTTTCAAAAGCATATGTATTAGAACAACCGAAATAGTTCTACTATCTTAATACATGTTAAAGAAACATGCATTACAAGCATCCAAAGAATAGTCTTACAAACGAGTATAATACATTTGTGAAAACGTGCTGCCCTATTATCAGGCTTATGAATTAAGTGAAATTTCCAAGACACATCGGTACACCATTACATCACTAACCTCAATAACGAGGCGTTGGAGCCACTGCTCGCTCCTCAAAGAAAATACTACAGACTCTTAAGGCTATGTGGTAGGAGCCAAGGTGAAAAGTCCTTTGCATGTACAAATGAAGGGTATATATAACCAAGGGTGAAATTGATCCTTGTGACTGATCGACTTCCCTCATGATTGTTTGACTTACATGACTCTTCAACTTTACATGACTCCTCAACTTTACATGTGGGTCTCTTGGACTTCCATGTTACATTACATTGATTACAACAGTATGTCCCACAGTAGTGATGTGGCCGAGATGACTCATGACATGACTTGACACGATAGGGCTGGTATGTTCATGTTGGTGGTGGTATCCATGTCGAGTTGCAGTGCGGCTAAGTGATAGAGTGTGCGGAGTCTTCGATGGTCTTGGTGTTTGCTTGATGTTGCATGTTCATGTCTCTCATTCACTTGTACTTGGCATGCTCCATGTGTTCATCCGTTCGCAAACAAGTCTCCTAACATGCGGTTCTTTTTCATCTCATTCTTCGTTGTGCCATGTCTCATCCATGTACCTGTATCTGCAATCACTCATGACGAGACGACATCAAATCCATAAATCTCCTAGTCTACCATGATGCATCATCTTTCGTTTTCGGGTGCAGGTGGCTAGGAGAGGGGACAAGGATCTAAAACTACGTAGAGCACATTTTAGGTCGGGATGCAGGCTCCGGGCACTGTCAAGGAAAATTGTGCAGAGGTCACTGGGAGGCTGATATGGGTAGTCCGGAACAATAGTGACTGTTTGCGGGATCTAGCTTTGCTGAAGGGCAGATTTGTGCAATTTTTCCACGGAGGCAGTGCAGGCAACAAGGAGGACACTGGAAATGAAAATTGTGCAGATTCTTTGGGGAGGTTGGCAATGGGCTATGAGACCTTGCTGGGTGAGACTGCGTAGAAGTGGAAGTCTGGCCTGCAGGACATCTCTACGCAGTTTCTGGGCTGAGCGGGATGTCAGACAACTAGGAGACAACCCATGAAAATTGTGTAATTTTCAGGAGGAGCAGCAGGTCGACTGACAGGGTGATTGGTTGACAGAACTGCGCAAATTTTTTAGGACAGTGCAGTAACAGGCAACAGGTTCTTGTCCTTCATGTCTGTGCAATTTCTTCAATCAGCGGAGGCGAGTATGTTGGCAGCTTCTGCGCAATTTTTTGGAGGAGTGAAGCCTAGGGTCATTGCTCGGTCAAAATATCTGGTTGACCACCTGGGGGCTTGATAGATTTCTTGTGGGCAGCGCAGATTGGGATGGATTGCTGAGCAACTTTTGTGTTCTTCTGGGTGACAGTTTGATCAAGTGCTCAAAATTTTGCTCAAAAATCGAAGTTTCAGAATCTTGTCAAACACGACTTCAGATTTAAGGGCTCGTCATTCTTAATCCAATAGTGAGAATGACACTCAAATTCGAGTTCATATGCGAAATGTAGAGCAAGTCAAAGTTCAAGTTTGGCTTGTCTATGTGGCAAGATTGGATGACATAGCAAGGGTCCTAATGAATGGGGAAGAGCAAAGTGGTAGGTTTCCACTGGGTCCCGCATATCGCATATCAGGGGAAAACAAAGGATGCAGGACAAGAATCGGCCCCACGGCAGGTTGGGTTGTGATTTGCGATAATTGCATATCACACCCAAAACCCCGTTGTTATTTGTTACCACTGAAAAAATTCTGATTGCGATGACTGCCTAGACATGGTACTTTATTGTTTTACAGTTTAATGTCTCGATGGGTCCGCGATATTGCATCGCAATGTTTTGCTGTGTTAAGAGCCCGCAGCCGATTGCTGATTGCGATGAGCGATAAGACCCCATACGCAGGAATTTGATAAGTCAGAGTTTAATACCTTGACGGGTCTACAATATCGCAATCACAATGTTTTGCCATTCCATAAGAGACCCAACACTTGTTGATTGTGATTTACGATATGGACGACAAGATATATCCCCCCTTGTGGCAAATTTCTCGCTCCGTTAGCATATTTTGGAGGGGATATGGGGTTTTGATCAATTTTAGAGAATTTTGTGGAACAAATGGTGGAAGAATCTGGGAGAATTCATAACTTCTTTAGTTTTTTTTCCAAATTGGATACCAAAAGAGGTTATATAGCCATTTTTTAGTATTCTGAACTCATTGAGACAAGTCTCAGAGGCATTTGAGCATTGTAAACACACTTTTGTTGTAATTTGAGCATAATAATTAGGCCCAAGCCATTGGAAGTTAGACCAAGGAGATGTAGCCCAGGAGGGGTGAAATCCTTTATCATGTGCTTGTTGTGTGTTGTATTTTGATATTCTTTGTTGTTATTCTGATGTTGTTCAACATATATTTCTATCTTAAATTGTTCCTAACATTTACATAAGAAACTCTCATGGGAATCAGTTAATTAAGCAAAAGTATTGAATCCTTAAGCACTTGATAAGCAAATGATAAGAATCTTGGGTTTTATTTTGAATGGGGAATTAGCACAACATTAATAATTTCCTCCATTTCAGATCAAGTTGGTATCAGAGCATGTGGTTTTTGCTTACTAGATTTGCTTTGTGAAAGAAGGATTTAATTGTTTACAAGTTTGTGTCATTCTTACAAGGTTGACACTCAAAAGAGGTGAAGGAAAGTTGGTTGAAAGCCCTAAAGTTAGGTCAAAGTCTTCTACACGAGTACATCCTCAAGTTGTAGAAGTTGCAGTTGAGTCTCTTGAGATCATATCTCATGAAGGAGAACCTATTATGACAAAAGATGAGAAGACCTTCAAAAAGGCTTTCTTTGATGTGAGAGAGATGGTTAAGGTCCCCTATGAAGAGAGGAATAGCAGGATGCATGGAGAAAGTTCTAAGCCTCCCAATGGAGAAGGCTCTTTAGGAGGAGGTAATGGAAAGGGAGGCAAACCTCCACCATCTCCACCATCTTCTTCATCTTCTTCTTCGAAAGCATCTTCACCCTCTTCCACTAATACCACCACTACTCATAATCATCATCATTCTTCAAAAGGAACTGGTAAATCACCTTTTCTAAAGCTTGATGTTAAATTTGAGTTACCTATGTACAATGGTGAAGTGAATGCAGAGAAGTTCGACAACTAGATTCGTCAGTTGGAGGTGTATTGTAGAATTTAGAAGTTTCCAAAGGGTGACATCAAAATTCAGTTGGCTTCATTGAGAATGGAGGGTGCAACACTTGTATGGTGGGAATCAAGTACTCAAGACAAGATCAAAAAACATGGTAAGATCTGTATTTCTTGGAATGATTTCATTGCTGCTATAAAAAGACAGTTCTACCCTTTAGCTCATATGCAAAAAGCTATCATGAATTGGGAAAATTTCACACAGTCAAAAGGTCAAAATGTGCAAGAGTATACTCAAGAGTTTAGGAAAAGAGCCCTTATGCTAGGAGTAGAAATAGAGTCACAAGATGCTTTACTGAAATACATAGGAGGGTTGCATAGCTATCTTTGACATACCATTCTTATGTTTAGTCCCACGAATCTTGATGAGGTCTATGTTCAAGCTACACACCTCAAAGCAAGAGGGAAAAATGTACAAGAAGAAGGTAAGAAGAAGCCATTTTAGAGTGGTGAAAAATGGAAGAAATTTAAAGGAAAGTAGAAGAAAAATGCTTCTCTTAAGGAAAAGGGGAGAAACCCGTGTGCAAGAATTGTTCCAAAGAGGGCCATGATGAAGCACATTGTTGGAAGCTTCATCTAGAATTAAGACCGAAGAAATTAAATAATAAAGGGAAACAGAGGACAAACGTTGTTGCACAATAATACTTGGGTTCCGACTCAGGTGATGAAGCAAAGATTGCAACCACAGTCACTAAGGGAAAATCCATTGCAAAAGCAAGCGAAGAGGAAGTCATGGCAAGCACCAGCGCAACCAATAACTCCAATAATGCTTCAAATGAGGAAAACATAATTGAGTTGTTCCATATCAGAGTTATTTCCAAACAAACCAAGATTGATACGTTGTTTGACAATGGATCTTAGGAAAATTTAATTTCTACAGACTCGGTCAAGAAGTTGAATCTGGAAACTGTTCCTCATCAAAAACCTTATCCGTTGGGTTGGATAACCAAGGATGCCAATTTGCAGGTCACATGGGAATGTGTTTTCAGGTTTACAGTCACTGCCAATTTCATTGATGAAGTCAAATTAGACATTGCGCCATTCGATATTTATGGGATTGTGTTGGGAAGCCTGTATCTGTATGACAGGAAAGTCGTTTTCCGCTAATTTGCGAACACATATCATTTGTTCAAAGATGGAATGGAGTGTATTGTGAGAGCCCATTGCATAAATATTAGTCTGTCTTTAGCAAGCGCAGGGCAAATGAAGTGACTGGTCAATTCCAGCAAGAGTCTCGTGCTCCTTATGATCAAGCAGAAGAATGACACAGAGCAGGAATCCTTTATAGGCTGTGATATGAAGTTGAACGCTAAATTGGTTGATGTGGTCAATCAATATGGAGACATGTTTCAAGAACCAAAAGGATTGCCACCAAAAAGAGGAATTCAACACGAAATTCCGCTGCAAGAGGACTGTCCACTCCCAAACATCGATATGTATCGAATGTGAATTTTGGAAAGTTTAGAAATTAAGAAACAAGTCCAGGAATTATTAGATAAAGGTGTAATTCGTCTCTCGACTTTGCCATGTGGTTCACCAATTATGTTGGTACCCAAGAAAGATGGAACCTGGTGCATGTGTGTAGATTATCAAGCCTTGAATAAGATTACAATAAAGAATCAGTACCCACTGCCCAAAATTTATGATTTTCTAGATTAGTTGAAAAATGCAAAATATTTCACTATATTAGACTTGAGAAGTGGATATCATTAAGTAAGAATATTTGAGGAGGATATTTGGAAGACTGCTTTTAAAACCAAACAAGGATTGTTTGAGTGGTTGGTTATGCCTTTCAGTGTTTCCAATGCTCCAGCTACATCCGTGAGAGCTATGAATGATGTTTTAAGATCATTTCTTGATGAATTTGTAATTGTCTACTTAGATGATATTTTGATATTCAACAAATCACGAGAAGAGCTTGTCAAGCATGTGAGGAAAGTTTTGGATATCATGAGAAAATAACAGTTATTTATGAATATGTCTAAATGTGAATTCGGGAAAACTTCCTTAGTGTATTTGGGCCACATAGTTGGAGGAGGTGAGCTGAAGATTGACCCGTCTAAAGTTTCGTTCATTGTGAATTGGCCAATACCCAAATCAGTCACAGAAGTAAGGAGTTTTCTGGGAGCAACGCAATACTGGAGGAAATTCATAGCTAACTTCTCCTCCATAACAGCTCCACTACATGTTCTGACCAGCGTGAAGGTTGTCTTCCAGTGGGGTGGCAAACAACAAAAAGCATTCGATGCTTTGAAACAAAAGATCAGTTCAGCTCTAGTTTTAGCATTATCAGATTTTAAACAACCATTTGAAATACAAATAAATGCAAGTGACTATGTCGTGGGTGCACTTCTTTTACAACATGGTAATCCCATTTCATTTCATTATGAGATTTTTAATGGTGCTGTCATTAATTATCTTATGTATGATAAAGAGATTTATGCTTTGGTACAAAGTGTGAAGAAATGGAAGCATTACTTGATGGGAAAAGAAATTCACACCGATCATCAACCTCTGCAATCTCAAACCAAATTGCAGCATTCAAGGCACTTTCATTGGATGGGATTTTTACAACAATTCCACTTGGTAATCAGGTACAAGAAAGGTATTTATAACAGAGTTACTGATATTCTTTGTAGACCAGTTATTAATGTAGACATTTTACTCAATATTCATTCTATTATGCCTGAAAGTTATGTTGAACAATACGCATAGGATGCTGACTTTTAAGAGGTATATTTAAACTTGATTCAAGGCCACCAGGTTGAGGAATTAGACTACCATGTACATGATAATTTGTGTATCATTTGGGAAAAATTTGTGTTCCACAAGGAGAGAGAGTAAATGTCACAAGGGAAGCGCACAATTCTCTTATTGCTGGACATTTTAGTGTAAGTAAAACAATGGCAAATCTTCAAAGGTATTTATATTAGCTAGTTCAGTGCCTTCATGACCGTGGGAAAGTGTTTCTATGTATTTTGTAGGAGGTCTTCTTTATCAGAGAAAAGTCATGATTATTTGTATGTAGTTGTGGATAGGTTCAACAATATGTGCATATTAATGCCTTGTAAAAATCAAATTACAGTTGAACAAACAACTTAACTTTTCTTTCAAAATGTATGGGTTCATTTTGGATTGCCTACTTCTATTGTAAGTGATCGTGATTCTCGATTTGATTGGAATTTTTGGTTAAGTTTATGGAGCTTGATGGACACCAAGTTGAAGAAAAGTACAACCTTTCATCCACAAACAGATGGTCAAACTGAAGTGGTTAACAAGACAGTTATTCATTTGCTAAGAGGATATTGTAGCAAACATCCTAAGTTGTGGTATGAATAGTTGCATTATATTCAACATGATTACAACCAAGCAAAACACTCTTCTACTCTAAATTCACCTTTTGAGGCATGTCTTGGTTATTTGCCTATATCACATTTGGATTTCATCTTTGAGAAAGATGTAGCTATAGATGGACATAGTGACATAGACAGAGCAAAGAAATTCATTGAGCAAATTCAGTTGATTCACCAAACAGTTCAAGAACAACTAGAAAAGAGTTAAGGCAAGTATAAGGCAACATGATAAGCATCATGTGGATCATCAGTTTCAAGTAGGTGATGAATTTTTTCTATACATTATCAAGGAAAGGCTTCAAGGTGAAGGTAAAATGTTGAAAGAAATTCATTATGGTCCATTTAAAATTCTGGAAAAGATTGGTAATAATGCTTTCAAACTTGATTTGCTTTCATATATACAAATATATTCCATTGTTAATGTTGAAAATTTGAGATTGTATGAACCTCATTTGATTGAAGATCAAGGAGAGAATGTTCAAAATCCATTTATTGAAGACTTTTCTCCAGAATTCCTTGATTTGCTGCAGCAAGACACTATACTTGACACAATGACAAGGACAACTAAAAGCGGAAGTATTGATTATCTTCGAGTGGGTCTCAAAGGTACACATCCATTAAAGGCCAAATGGATTGAAGTGGGGAATATGAGGGAATAGTACCCTCATCTGTTCAATAACTTAATATAGATCTTTTGGGGTCCAAAAGGATTCCAGTGGGGAGGAGTGACAGGTACTCAAAATTATTCTAAAAAATAAAGTGTGAGAATATTATCAAACTTAGCTTCAGATTGAAGGGCTCTTCATTCTGAATCCAATGGTGTGAATGACACTCAAATATGAGTTCATATGCATAAGTTAGAGCAAGTCAAAGTTCAAGTTTGACTTATCTATGTGGCACGATTGGATGACATGGAAATGGTCCTAGCGAATGGGGAAGCGCCAAGTGGTAGGCTGTCACTGGGTCCTGCATATCGCATATCAGGGGAAAACAAAGGATGTAGGACAAGAATCGGCCCCCGGCAGGTTAGGTTGCAATTTGCAATAATCGCATATTGCACCCAAAACCCCGTTGTTATTTTTTACCACTGATAAAGTTCCGATTGCAATGACTGCCCGGACGCAATACTTTATTATGTTACAGTTTAATGTCCCAGCGGTTCCGCAATATCGCATCGCAACATTTTGTTGTATTAAGAGCCCATAGTCGATTGTCGATTGCGATGAGTGATAAGACCCTGGGCGCGAGAATTTGATATGGCACAATTTAATACCCCGGTGGGTTTGCAATATCGCAATCACAATGTTTTGCCGTTCCATAAGAGCCCGCAACACTTGCCAATTGCGATTTGCGATATGGCTGATAATATATAGCACACCGTGTGGCAAATTTCTTACTCTGTTAGCAGATTTTGGAGGGGAAATGGGGTTTTGGTTGATTTTAGAGCATTTTTTGGAACAAATAGTGGAAGAAACTAGGAGAAGTCATAACTTCTTCAGTTCTTAGCCAAATTGGATGCAAAAAGAGGATAGATAGCCATTTTTTAGTATTTTGAACTCATTGAGACAGGTCTCAGGGGCCTTTGAGCATTGTAAACACATTTTTGTTTTAATTTGAGAATAATAGAGAGGCCCAAGCCATTGGAAGATGGACCAAGGAGATGTAGCCCAGGAGGGGTGAACTCCTTTATCATGTGCTTATTATGTGTTGTATTTTGATGTTCTTTGTTGTTATTTTTTTGTTGTTCAACATATACTTTTATTTTTGTATTCAAGCTTCTGTGATCCATAATGAAACAAAGTCTTTCGGTAGAAATCACATGAGAGAATTTTTTGGCCGACGCGTTTCGAACCAACAAGTGTGGTTCATCATCAGGAGTTAAATTGTTCCTAACATTTACACAAGAAACTCTCATGGGAATCAATTAATTAAGCAAAAGTATTGAATCCTTAAGCACTTTATAAGAAAATGATAAGCATCTTGGGTTTTATTATGAATGGGGAATTAGCACAACATTTCTAATCTGCACAATTTCAGATCACATTCAATAGATTTAACCCCAGGCTTATGCAGTGCAGACTGCCTGGGAGGCAGCCTCAAGCTCTGGGTAATTCTGGGTAGCAGTACATGATCACTAAGGATTGAGACTGTGCAGTGCAGCTTAGTAGAGGTCCCGGGGGGGGGGGGGTCCGTTCGACAAAGTTTCAACAAAATGACTAAGTGTGTGAGCGAGTGAACTTGTGCATACACAACCTTGCAAACACACACTTGACATGACTCGATGACAAGACACCTCCAACCAACAAGACAACATGCTCAGTGTGATTGATCAACGACTGGGAGAGACAATCGCGACACTTGTGATAGATCATTGAACGATTGCGACGACGCTTGCGCGATATGCATACAACTTCGTGTGTGAGTGCGAAAGATGCTTATGTAGCGAATACAACTTGTACACATGAAGGCAGACTTTGTGCATAGCCAGAACATGGTTGCAAACATGACATTGTGACCAACATACTAAACGATGTCCAGTGAATGGTCAAGTGAGGAGGGTGCAAAAACTCAACATGAGCTAATGCGATGAGCCCGAGTGCTTGCTAACATCAAGGAAAAACCCAAGGAAGGCTCCGAAATTGGATGTAGGCCAAAATTTTGGAGGGTGTTGCAGCCGCTCCAACAAATACTTAAAATCAATGACTTGGAAAATAATAATGATAAACCCATGTAATGATGAAAATGGTTACTTAATGTAAGGTTATGGGGCTATAAAGTTAGGAAATGAGGCCAAAATGATGGAAATGAAGGCGAAAATGGATGACATTTTGGAGACTCAACACACCTCCCAACTAAAGATGTTGCATGTCCTCATGCAACTATTATATTGATTCCCTTAATCAAAAGTTGATCTTATTGAAATGTGTTCCTTCTATATGAGTTTTGGCTTTGTATTGGTTCTCTTTTAACTTTGCATAATCATATCATTTGAAAATTTTATTCTTTTTGCAAAGTGTACTTTGAAATACATTTGATTGCAACATATATCTTTTGTGGTTGGTTCTGGTGTGACAACCAAAATTTTATGAGTATTGGTTCTTGTATAACAATACTTTTCTTATTTTTTTTTGCATCAAAATACTTGAACAACATTGAGAATTCCCATAGTAGTTGTTAGCCATTTAACGTGCTCATCAATTGATCATTGCAAAACATATAAACTTTTTGAATCAAAATGCAATAATAGTTTATTTGGGAAAAATATGTTGGTTAGGATGAAATGAAATGTGACATGTGGCATGAAATATGAATACTCCTTCCACGTAACTTCAGGTGTTTTCAGTTTTTGGAAAATGAGAAAGGGAATATAAATGAAGTGAGTTATTTTTTGAAATCACAATTTTAGTATTTAAGGAATTACATGATTAAATATTAGAAAATTACATACCTTCACCTACCTGAAAAGTGGACGAGCTATGTATATCGAGGAGTGTGGTTGTTGCTGTTGGATCATGGAATATGAAGTAAAAGAATCTTATCTCACTTCTTATTTCTCTTGGTTGTATGAATTGAGGATGAGATTGGAATCTTTATTCCTACTGTTGCTAAATTGAGTCTTGCTGTAAATTCCTGAAATCACATAGTCCTCCCTTGTTCCCACTTAGTGGCAAAATTCTTATCTATGTGAATAGATGTTTCGATATCGAACATAGAAAAAAATTGTTGGATTATTCGCCATTAATGAGTGCCATTAAACAACATGAGACTACTCACCATTGATGTCAATGAGAGTCAAGATGCCTAAGTACATCTTACTAGGTACGAATAGATGTGTCGAATTCGAGCCACCTAGAAGATTCGACAAACATGGGACATTGATGTATGCCCACTATATATTGGCGAGAGAACTTGCCATTAAGGCATGCAAGGCTCAAGATACTTGAAAGATCTCTATTCTTGATCCTAGATGATGTGTCAGAGTCGATGGGTTAATGCTTGTTAGAAGGGAGACCTTAATGAATCCTCTACCATCTAACACGAGTATGAAATAATAATTTGAAGAACTATAGATGGAAATTTTTCATTGAAGCAAGGTTTATTTGATAGAAAGCAAAAGGAAAATGGGGTGACTCAACTTTTTAAGGGAGTTGAATGACTTTATTTGTGAGTGAAGGGTGAGTGAAAATGAGGCAGGAAAGTATGAAGACTGCAAGGGAAATGAGTTTTTGGTAGTAGGGAGATGGAAAGTTATGGACCGATTGCAAGCTTAAAATGTGTAGCAATGGTAAAATTGGTATGTGATTTGTAGCAATGGCATAGTGGATCTAATTTTACATTGAATGATCATTCTCTTTTGAAAGAAGCTTGGTCTTTAAAAAGGTACTCACGCATATAGTTTCATCTTCCTTCATCGTCCCGGAACCTGCAAAAAATTAGCAATTTTTCTGCAATAAAATGTAAGACTATCAAAAGGGAGAGGTGATTAGTCCCTCTTCATTTGATATATACACAAAAAACTCAGAAATAATACTAATAAAACAAATTTAAGAATGAAAAACTAAATACACTTTTACCCAATTGGAAAGCAGTACCTTCTTCATTGTGTTTCTAACCAATTTTGAGCTTGAGACTTCTTCTCCACACACTTTAAGGCTTCATCAATAGACCATGAACCAAATTTGCAAAAGATACTAAATTGTGTCAATTCTATAGCTACCAAAAATATGGATCGTTGCATTACCTTGCTGCTTTTATAACTTGCGTTTAGACTTGGATGGTGGTTTGTCAATTATTGCAGTTGGGTTTTTAAATATTTGTAAGTTTTTATGAAAGTCTAAGTCCATAACTGCATTTGTTCGTTTTCTCTAGCACTCCACCCTTGTCCATTATCCGTGGATCAAGAAAATGCTCAAAATTCAAAATTATTAGATCAACTTGAAACCAATACCAAAGTGTAGATCTTGTCGCCTTGAATCCAAGGCAATTTGTTTCACTGAAATCCGACTTCGGATGCTCCTAGAATCATGTTCTGTTCATTTTAGGAAACAACTAAAAAAATGAAATTTTGAGTTGCAGGAATGCCCAGGCAACAGTTCATACAATGACTGGGTCATGACGTTGCAAGTTTCACTATTTCTCATATGCCAATGCGTGCTTGACATTTGTCACCGGTTTACTGTTTGACATGTGGTTGTTTTTTTTGGTTAACGGTTTGTTGTGGAGGGCCAACGAGAGAGTGCCACGTGGACCAACCAATGGTTGCCATGTGGCCTCCTCATGGTGGGCCAAAATTTTGTGTAGGGTCAAACAACCCTCCATGGTAATTGAAACCGCAATCTCCAGCCTACCAACAAAGCACAAAGCATTTAGCCAACTCGTCTACCACATGTTTCTTATTTACAAACCATTCCAACGTATATTTAAATTTACCATACGCGCCATTTGGAGGAGGGGGTCGGGGCTAAGCCCTAGCTCTTAGCCACACCAGTGCAATAGAACCATGGGCGTCGGCTAAGAGCTAGGCCTTAGCCCAGCCCACGTTCCCATGCAGCGTGCCGTATGACCAGGTGCTACCATTAAAGGAGCCAACGGAGAATGGGACTAGCCTAGGGTCTTATGGCCCTCCATATGACCACATCGATGGAAAAAAGGGCTAAGTGCAAATTTTAACCGAGCTACAATTTTGACCGCGAATCAAGAATATAGGCCAGGTTTGTGTGCAGTTTCCGCACTTAGGGTGCACAGGTCAGGTTTAGTCCAATTATAGGATTATTAACAATAAAATTGGGTAAAAACTTAAAACAATGATATCTTACTCAATGTTTGGCCAAATGAGGTGAAAAAAGAGTCAAAACAGGGGTTTTCGACAGTGCTAGATCCATTGGCAGCATTATTTTTTTTGTTTGAGCTTTCTAAAAGTCTATAATTATAATTTTGATTATGAATTTAGATCTCTTATCCAATTTTTTTGCAAAATTTTAAAACTAACTTGGTTCATCTCTCTCTCTCTCTCTCTCTCTCTCTCTCTCTCTCTCTCTCTATA